>SRSM01000372.1:0-60012 GCA_019593545.1 Apocynum venetum
TAAATTCTTGAACTTAAATATACTTTGGTTTGGTAGTCATAATTGAATCCTCCTCGACACAGGAAAAAAAAGGGGGGGGGGGGGGCTAGAAGGGCTGGCTCAATATAAAGCCACAAAATCAGTGTGAAAAGACCAATGGGCTAAATTATGGGTACTAAAAATACCAATCGGTTCTTAGATACGAAAATAGACGTTTAACTGCTACACTATTTCCTTTTTTAAAAAAAACTGCTACAGTCTACAGAGGCCAAAATAATCAGAAAAAAAAAGTTTGACCCTATGTGAGTTTTGTATATTTTTTGTCCCATCTCCTCAAGTTCCCTCCCCACCCACCCACGCCATCCCCCATCTTGACCATCACGATATCCCAAGATCTATGCACTTAATTTCTCCTAACTAGCACTCCCTCAATGTTCACATTTTTTTTAAAAATCAATATCTTTTATGTTTTAAAACTTTTCCACATATATTAATAATTCAAAAAACAATATATTTTCAAGCCAAATCACCCAATGAGATTATAGTCAAATTACATAGAAAATTGAGATAGGCAAAGAATAATACATATAGCAAAAAGACCATCTCTGAAAAAGCAAAAGTCTAAGGTTAGAATTAAGTTAGGGTTCAGTAATATTTACCTTCAACATTGTTCTGGATACAATTCGCCAAGGGATACTGTTGACTGAATCCTCTTAGGGGAGTTTTTATTCTTTACTAACGGATACTGTTGACCAAATCCATTTTTCTGCATGGATATATCATGAGCACGTTGAGGCAGAGAATAAGGGAGATATCTGCTTAGCCTTCGACTCTCCAATGACGAACCAGGAGGACCAGAATAATTTGATATATTCATATTCTCCAATTGACTTCTCCTTAAAATTTGTCCTGCAGGGGCTAAAGGCCTTAGGCTTTGTGGAAGCATTGCTTCTCCAGGCCTTGTGGGAAGTATATCATGGTGATATCCTTCCTCTTGTCGACCTTCCCTCATCTGAAGATGTTCTTGTTCCGGTCTAAAGAAGAAGCTTCCCCGTGCCAATCCAGGAAACCCTAATCCCGGCGGATGCATACCATACTTGTACCAGGAAACCCTAATTCCGGAGGCGTACTACTCCCTTGAGTCTCCCTCTCATATGAATATCCTTCTAGAAGGCTACTATAATTATTTACAGTTGAATTCAATAATAATTTTCGTTGCCATGACTTTGACCGGGATAATTCTCGGTTGTAGACAACCCATTCACATTAGTACTAGAATTATCCCCCTGCCAAGAAGATTTAGAAACAACTCCGGGTGATTTGGGTTGGATATAATGATGAGATTTTAGGAGTTGCTCTTTAGCTGTTTATTCTCTTCTTGTAATCTTTTGTAGTCTTCCTCTAATTTTTTATAAAGCCCGTAAGGTCCGTGCTCCTTGTGATCCTTATTCGTCCACACCATGGCTTCCCAAATAATGGACTCCACAACTTCACCTTGTTTGACAAGTCAATGTCTCTCATCATCTTATTCATGTTAGCAATGCCAAAAATTTGGTGAACTGCTGAAATTCTTGATGCCTGTTTGCTGGAAAGTGCAACAAGAAGGGACAACCTTTTTTGCACTTTTTTCGCTGGTGCTTGCATGCTGCACATGCAGGACGATTGCTTTCTTCATTATTGCTAATGGGTTCCTCGTTGTTCTCGTTCGAATTCAACATTCTTATTCCACATGTAAATACAGGAGAAACTTTAGGGTTAGCAATAATAATTAAACAGGGAAAAAATTAGAAAAGAAAATTCAGAGATCAATATAAAAGAATATACTTTTGTGTTCAAATCAAAGTCAAATATAAATTGGAAAAAGATATATATAAAATATAAATGATGAGCGAATGACTAACATGATTATCTTTTCCTCTGGATTTGGGGAGAGAATCTCTGCGACGTTCTGAACTGCGCAGCCGGAATTGATGGAAGTTCCAGAAGCACAACTGTTTTTATTTGATGCAAAGTAATGACAAATTAGAATTAGAGTCCACCTCTATAGGGTTTTAGACGTTAACGAAAGAATTCAGCTTGGGCCAATTCAACTGTGATACTTGTATCCTTCTTTCTTCATGGGCCTAACTCTTGGTAGTCCTAGCCCAGTATGTGTGCGCACATATATTAGGTAATCTAATCCTCCGCCCATTTTTATCGCTAGCTATACACATTTTTTTCCATCGTTAATTATAAATTATTTTACAATATTTTAAATATTTTATTTTTAGTATTTTCCTTATTCATCATTATATTTTTTTGTTTTTGTTTGTAAGATAGAATAAATAAGAATATGTTATATAAAAAAAGTTACTCCCTTAATATGTAGAAAAGTTCTTAACTGACTTATAAAAAATGATGGAGGGATTATTGAACAATTTTCTTTACTAATTCTATCTCACAATTATGTTTCCTGTCTTTCAAAAAACAAAACTCACAATTTATGTAACAGAGTTTAATGTATGAATGATTTTGTTATGTTTCGTATTAGAATATAATGCTTAGAAAATCCTCTTCTTCTTTTTTTTTCTTTTTCTTTTTTCTTTTCTACAAGAAATAATACTTTGAAAGTTTAAAAGTTCCGGAAAGGAGAAAGATTTCCAATTTAATTTTTACAATTCTGTATGTCTCTTGAATAAATATACATAATAGCGTGTACTGTTTCTTCAATTGTATTATATAATTCTTTTCGTGATGACCATATTTTAACAATAGAACTTGTTGTTTAATTAGGATTCTAATGATTGAATTGTTCAAGAAATAAACAATTTAGTTACCAAATGGAAAAGAACTGAAAAGGAAAAAATTAAACAAATCCGTTTTAATTGGTTACCTAATGAGACAATGACCCAAACTGTAAAGAATACAACTAGAAAACCACCAAGGATTTCACTTTTTGGAGACTTCTCTGTTTCAACTACTATTTATTTTTGTTTTTATTTTGGGTGTTGTGTGTAAGCAAAACATTCACGTAGATAATCATAGTAATATTGGTAAATACTCAAGCAATCTTCTACACTGCTTTGGTTTAATGGGATCATTCATTATCCCTTCTTCAACACTTAAAACCAACTAACCGAAGCACTACACCTACTTCTTTTACATTTTCTGCTTCTCTCTGTTCTGTCCTTGAACTTAAAGAAAAGAAAATGTCTGGAAAGCAATCATTTTCCTATTTGTCTCTACTTCTTAATTTCCAACCTCTCCACTCCAATTCTCTTTAAGATGCCCATCTATTAATGGAAAACGAAAAAATGAGGATCCACTGAGGTCAGGGTCTTGATATCAACAACATTTAGGAAGAAGAAGAATTCAGGACTTTAATTTAGTATTTAGAAGAATGACTACGGCAAGATTTATCAAGTGTGTCACCGTCGGAGATGGAGCTGTCGGAAAAACTTGTATGCTGATTTCCTACACCAGTAATACCTTCCCGACGGTAAGATTTTTATGGCTACATTTATGTGTCTATAGCTCAGCTGCTCGATCAAGATTTTGCTCATTATTAAATTTTTTTTCGGGGTGTATTCCGGGTATAGGATTATGTTCCAACGGTCTTCGACAACTTCAGTGCCAATGTGGTGGTGGATGGCAGCACTGTCAATCTCGGCCTGTGGGATACTGCTGGTAAATCATCCTTTTCCTTTGTTTTTGCAGAAAATATTTGATTTTTGAGGCGCGGATTTTTCAAGAGGCATGTGATAATATATATAAGTAGATCGAGTCTGATTAAGAATTTTCTTTTCTTCATTTTTGCAATCGGTGAAATTCGGGGCTTAAATGGTCACATTGTTCACTTGGATATGCAAATTGCAGGTCAAGAAGATTACAACAGGCTAAGGCCTCTAAGTTACAGGGGAGCTGATGTATTTCTCTTATGCTTTTCCCTTATCAGCAAGGCCAGCTACGAGAATATACACAAAAAGGTCACAAATTTTCTAATTTCTCTCTTGATTTTAATTTTTTAAAATCTAGTTATATTTTTTTAGAATTAAATGTGAATATTTAATTTTAAAATAATGAAGTAACAACAACTTAGTTTTACGACAAGTAATTACAATTTTATGGGTAAGCTTTCTAATTTCTATATCTTAAAAATTATGGGTTGGAGTCAAAATTTCAATAAAATATTTAGTATTTCAAAAAAATAATAAATATGTGTTTACGCAGATAATTTACACAAACTTTATTATGTATTTTTTACATCTACAGTGGATACCAGAGTTGAGGCACTATGCTCCTAATGTACCCATTCTACTCGTGGGGACTAAACTGGGTAAAACTTTCTAAATTGAAATGTTCTATGATGAATAATTCTGAAGTTTTTTCTTGCTTCATCATCATGATTTTAACATTGTTTTTCATTCTTCTTCTTCTTTCCCTCTCTGATTTCTTTTCTTGGGACTTGGTTGGGCTTCTTGACGTCACTTACAGATTTAAGAGATGACAAGCAATATTTAAGTGATCATCCTGGTTCAACTTCCATTACGTGTGCTCAGGTAATGCACAAAGAAAAAGTTACAACAAACTAATAAGAAAATTTGTTGCCATAATTATGAAGGGAAAAAAACTTACAAAAATGTTTTTTTAAAAAAAATAAAATAAAAAAACTAAAAGAAATTGCCCTTTAATTTAACCCAGGGAGAAGAACTAAAGAAGATGACTGGTGCTGTTGCTTACATAGAATGCAGCTCAAAAACTCAGCAGGTAATTAATGAATTTTTTTCCTTCTCGTGAATCAGAAGAAAGTTTTCTTTCTTAAATATTTTTATTATATTTGAAGAATGATTGTTTGTAATGATTTAGTATTGTTTCCTTGGCATTTCAGAATGTGAAAGCCGTGTTCGACACTGCAATAAAGGTTGCTTTGCGTCCACCCAAAGTGAGGAAAAAGCTTCCAAAGAAAAGGTCGCCTTGCATATTCCTTTAATTTTCACAAGGGTCGCAATCCATTCCTATGAGGCATTATTCGTTATGAATTTCTTTTTTTTTTCCATGTAATATATGAAAGAGGCAGAAGACTTTCTGCTCAAAGTTGTAATACTTTTCATATGTATTTCAAATTTTTGTAAGATGTAGCAGTCGCATAAAATGTTTATCTTATTAGAGAAAAGATGAATTTTTCGTTTATTCAACCCAAAATTTTCGAATTTCTTATGTAAAAAATTGTCAACATCAATTCAACTTCTAAAATTTTTATGTTTGGTAATACTTGTAAGTTCTACAAATTTTAATGAGTATCTATTGTATATTTTTAATGTTACTGTTATTTATCTCTTGACTCTTTTTAATATTATACTTGCTGATGATATTGAGTGGCGGGATAAAAACTGGTATTGAGGTCCCTCTTCCATCCACCTTATACATTAATTCCACATTAAATGTCTACATTATTTATTTATTAAAAGGAATATTTTTTGGTTTTAGATTTCATTAAATCTATATTCTACACATGAGTTATAAGATTGATAATAATAATAATAATCTAGACAAGTAATTCAAATTAGTTGGTTAACTGATTTCACATGTGAGTCAATATCATAAATTCGAGCCATGCATGCGCCCTAAACATCGTGTATATTTTTAAAAACAATAAGAATAATATATTAAAAAAAAAGTAAATATTTAATTTCTATTAAAATATTTATATCTCTTTACTCTGCCGGTCTAACCCAATTAGGCATTGGGCTTGGGCTTTCGTACGTTCTGAACTGATATATCTGATTTGAGTTGATGGCCTTCGCTTCGAAATATGGCTTTTCTTTTCTTTTCTATTATTATTGTTTTTTTGAAATAGAAGTAATTAATTTCATTAATAGAATGAAAACAAACTACAGAATTGAATAATTTGAATTTACTGGTTAAAACTTATCAATACAAAAAATGAACAATAATTTAATAACTCTATGACTTTGCAGATGTGTAATTCATGACAAATATGACTTTTCTATTATAAATCAGATTAGATGCGACTTAATTCTTAATGTTACTTAGATAATGTAATTTATGATTTCGTACGTTTGGCTCATTTGATTCTCCCTATTGTGGAACTTGCGATTTCTTATGCAATTTTAGGTGATACAACATTTCACAGCCCTACCTTGGAATATGAAAATTAGTTTTTAATTGTAAAGCACCAAACATCGACTGGGACTACAGAATTTCTAAACAGTTTGGATAATCGAGCGGGAAGGAACGACTTTCTTCATCTCAAAATATGGAAGAGGAAAAAACAGGAATACTTGGTGTTTCCAATTAGACTTTGAATGAGATTAGCCTCAGCTAATTTGGTGGCTGATTATGACTTCTTGTTAATAATTAAAGATTATGCCCAGCAATATTTCTATAGTAGTATTACCCGAATTAATAGTTAATTAAAAAAAACTAATTCTCCTGCTAAATGGGAGAAAATCCATTAAAATTTGTAAAAGCAGTGGCGAATCTTAGAAAAGATCATATGATCACATGAGAATTGCCAATATCTAAGGCTACAAAATGTTTGGCTGTCTTGGAACGTTTGATACAGTAACTAAACACAAGTTTAGACTTTGATTATTTTATGTACATTGGGACATGATCTGTACAAAGATTCTTATAGTTCACTTGGAATATATGTTAAGAACGCATTACAATAATTAACAGCCAAACACATTTTTTTAATTGCTTACATGTTTGACATTCCCATTTCCCAACTTTGTTAAGCACTATCACATAATTCTTCCAATTTGGCAATCCTAAGATTGAACATTTCTTTCTTTTTCTTCAGTAATGATTTTCTCTTGTCGATTCCTCCCCAGTTTCCCAATACGGTATATAGTGTGCTATAAACTACTAGTTTGAGCTCAAAAAACAACATTGCTATTGTGAATGCAATACTAATGATCAGTATGTGAATGTTAAAAAAACCATTTACAGAAAGATTAGATCGGTGGCTTTTCTCTACTCAATTTCCCAGGACGACATTTTGCAGACAGAAGAAAACCATGATAATATTTTTTTAAGAAAATGGATGCTGCAGGCTGTATCCGCAATTGGCGGATCGATCAGAGATGGGAATTGGATAGTGTGAAATATTATTTTTCTGATGAAATAAATAAATTTCACAAAATGGATATTGTATAGGTATCTTGAGACAAGCGGTTTTGGGTTTTATAAAACAACAGAGAAAATAAACAAACACAACAACAAGAGCAAGATATAGAATAGCTTCATTTATTGACCTTCTCCAGTTTTTGAAATTCTAAACTCTACATATTTCAACAACATATATTATATAGAGCTATTAAAACAAGAACCACACATAAACTCTTAACCATGTAGTAACTTACTAGTAAGGACTAGTTTTGAAATGTGCATGCATTATCAAGAAAATGGAAAACATGACAATTATAACACTCTATAGCGTTATTAGAATAACAGATTTCAAAAAAGGAACTGTCGTATAAGTACAGTATATAATAGTTATTATCTTCTCGAACAATTAAAATTAAAATTCATCAATCTCCATCCCAGCCTTCTTAATATACTTCTTCTTTCTCGCATTTGTTTCCCCTGAGGCTGAGGATAGTAGAAATGTAGAATATATATAGAAGAAAGAAGTATAGTATTGAATAGAATTTGAACAAAATTTACAGTTAGAAATTGAAGTAGCATGTGCAATGCATTCGTGCATTTAAGCAAACTAGTAGTGAACATGTATTTACTGCATCCACGTTTGCATTTAGTGAAAGCGTTAGCGCATTTCTCGCAAAGACACACATACCCATCTCCAATTGTGCATTAGAAAAATAGGAACATTCATTGATATCATGTGCCAATGGTTTCAGTAGTTAATGTGGATATTCCATAATGCTAAGCCAGCCACCTCTTCTTCTCTCTTTCTATTTCTAAGAATTATGCTGCTCGATATAAGTAATTATCACTGTGTAAAAGTATATTCCCACAAAGATCATTTTACTAGTCTAATGCTCTAAATTATTTTTTACTCTGTGATCATTTTGACGGATCATGTAAGATGGAAGGAAAAAGATTTACATTCGAATAAGTACTTGTCAACTTCCAGAAATCCTATGTCTTGATTCAAAATAGATTATGGCAATAATTTTTTTAATGCAAAAAGGAAGGCTGCATCTATAAATAGTTTCTGGAGAACAGAGCTGTTCTTACGGGAAGCAGTAGCCTCGGTGTCTTATTGTGATCGGTTAGTACGCATGGTGCATACAAGAATTGACCAAATTACTATATTTGGTGAAGTATCATGAACCGGGGGGGGGGGGGGGGGTGGGTGGGGTGGTGTCTTTGATTTATTTTAAGAGGTTTCAATGAAAATATTTTTGAGATAACAAATAATTATGAATATTTAATTTCTATCGCCAGAACAAAAGAATATTTTCATATAGATTAAGTTCAATTGGACCTTATAGTAGTCTAAATCAATGCCCACGTTTATTTTGTCAATTGATATTTTGTTTGTAAGATTTTCTTTGATTTTCCTCAAAAAAAAAAAAAAAAAAAGACTTTGATCATCACCATTCACCACCCCCTTAATTAGTTCTGGCGCCCTTGTATTGTTACTTCCAGGAGCTAATGGTTGAATGGAGAGAGACTAATAAAAGGTTCATGAATTTACAAAAGAGGGGGGAAAAGGTTCATGGATTGACCATCCATATCTCATAATTTTTATTCAAAATATACCACTTTTAAAAAATAAAGTTCGTCATATACTCTAAATGAAAGAACAACCCGCTATGTACCCTTTGTATTTACAAAAAATAAAAATTGATGTAATATTTGTTAATGAAAAAAGTAAGACCGAAAGTTCATAACACCTTCACACTTTGAAAAGACAAAACTTGAGATTCATCTTTGCAATTGACGGACCAAAAATAAAGTGAGGCCAGTCACATCTGCTCAATTCTTTTTTCTTTTTTTTTTTCTTGAATAAAAATTATAATAAGACAGATGCTTAATTATTTATTACATCAAATCAAATACTTTTATCCAGCAAACAAAATGTTTTTTTTCATATAAAACTTTTGCACATTTAATAATACTCAAATATAAATATAGGCATAAACTTGTATAATTTTTCTTTTTCCTTTTTTGTTTTATATAAGGGAGTGACCAAATATGATTTACTATTTAGGTGTTTTTCAACTAATAATAGTTGTCGTATATTGTAGCTTATTTTAGGCCATTATAATTATAAACCTTAGAATAATATAATTTTTGTATTTATATAATTATGTTTATGTATGTTAATTAAATATATAATTATACGTAAATTATATTACTTATATATATTTGAATTATTATAATAAACACATATAAATATATTTGAGTTAAAGGTTCTTGATTTGATGTAATAAATAATTGAGCATAGAAGCTTTCTTAGTGGAATTGGATTAGAAATAGGTTAAAGGTGCTTGAATTGGCGTACTGATCCCTTATCACGCAGTTGTCGGCTTTACTATAGGCTTCAATGTCTTTCAGCTTTTGGTTATACTTTCAAAAAATTTTATCCGTCAATTATAAAGGGCGAACCTCAATCTCCATTATTTTAATTTTGCTTTTTCTATTAACTAAATCAGTCTCCGATTTTACAAATACAGAGGGGTACATAAGGAGTGATGATTCTTTCATTTTTATTTTTTTTTTTTGTACAAGACGGACTTTATTTTTTAAAAGTGGTATCTTAGAGTAAAAAGTGCTGACATGTGAAGCTTAAGTTAATCAAAGAACAGTAAAATTATCATTATGATAGATGTTGGAAAATGATTAATCTTAAATACTTGTAGTACCTAAAGAAGAAAACAGTACCGAATAATTTCTGGTAAGAAAAGAAAAATTAAAGGAAAACTGGCGCATTACCTTTTTTTCCAGAAAAGAAAAAAAGGGGGAAAATTCTGCCAAAAAAATACACAAATTACAAGTATGAGGTAAGGGAAAAAAGAATAGGATAGGTAGTACTGTAGATGACATTTTTGGTGGAGACAAATGGGTGGAAACAGAAAAAGAAGGGATAATAAGACGAGGAAAAAGATGACATAAATACTGGAGTACGTAGTGGGTATGGGGATGGCTCAATAAATACCAAATGTACGGTTCCTCTTTCTATTCTTTCTAAGGAGTGAATCTGAATCAGATAGAAGATTAATTAAAAGAAATATATATGAGCTGAGGATCTGAGCACACGTTTGGTGAACTGAAGACTGAAGACTGAGATGAGCTCTAAAAGCAAAAAAAAATTTTAAAAAAAATCTACTGCTTACTGGTGCTTGGCTAAGTACTAACTACTACCTCATCAAGCATAGTCCGTGGCTCTTCTCTTTTCTGCGTTTTCTACCTTTTGCTTGTAACTTCACTGTCCATCCTCCTTGGATTTGAAGGACCACCACAACGCTTTCCAACTTCTGCCACTGTATGAGTATGACCAAAGGTTCTCCCTTGTGCCTTGTAAGGTCTCTCTGGCGCTACTTCAATTCGCACCATCGGATATTCAAACATGATTATATTAATGGTGTTTGATAATTTTATGTATTTATTATATTTATATCAAGGACGATTTAATAAGAATATTTTTTTTACTATATTCTAAAACTTTAGAAAAAAAAAGGGATTATGCTATATTAAAGATAGATATAATATTTAATATTATTATATATATAAATAATAATTCAAAAAATAAAATGATTTTTTTATAAAATATATATATATATATATATATATATACACATAGTCTATTCTATTAATAGTGTTAGATTAATAGTATTACTTGAATCCATGATATTGAGTTTTATAAAAAATAATATATACACATCATCTATTAATAGTATAATTTAAACTCATGACATTGACTAAAATACTATCCTTTTTAGACTTTAAAAATGTTTAGAAATATAATTTGATAAGTATTTAGTAGTAGTTTTTTTACATCCATTTGTCTTTATAATTGTACTTAGGATTTAATGACAGGTAATTTTTGTACTTTTTAAAAATAAAAAAAAAAATCTCCATTCATGGTTCTCGAGTTTTCCAGAAAATTATGTACTAGTAATTCATCAAAGTGAAAAACCTACTTCTTTGGTTTGTTTTCTTTGCCACAAAATATATTGAATCTTTACATCCTTTAAGAAAATATAAAAATTATGTGATTTTTTTTTATAGATAGACCAAAATACCTTTCATTATTAAAGTAAAATGTATTTTTTTGTTGATCAAAATATTTATATTTGAAGTGAAACTATTTGTATCTAAAGCATGTATTAAATTTTCTTTGCAATTATAAATGATGAGAGTATTAAAAAGTATATACTTTCAACTACATTAATTATAATTTTTAATTGGTGTAAAAAATCAAATAAAACTATGAAATTCAAAGGAAGAGAGTACTCTTGATTTTATAAACGGATGACAAAGTAATTAAAAGGGGGAAAAAATCTCAATTAAAAACGAAAAAAAGAAAAAGAAGAGAGTGAGTCACTAGATGAGATTATAAGCTAAAACGGGAGTTGGAGTTTGAGCTAAATTTGCATGTCGGAATCACACCGACACCACGTAGACCGAGCCATTACTCTCTGAAACTCACTTTCTCTAGTCTTTTGCATGGGAATTGTTGAATACCGATAGATCCCCACACAAGGTTGCAGAGAAATTGGTTTCATTGGACTTCGATAAGGCCCCCAAAGGAGTGCCAAACTAGAAGGTCTCTCCTTCTGCAATTGCCAATGCCAAAACACAGAATGGCCTTCCAACTTTCAATTCTGACTAGAAATTGGCATCATTCAAGAAAAGAAATGCACACCCCAATTAGTCAAAACCATATTTTTGGGAAATAGTACTAATTGCATTTATTTAGTGTCTTTTTTCAATTTACTTCTTTAATCAATTAGGTAACTACTACAATTATCCCATTTCGGTTTTCTTTCTTTTTGCCTTTACTAAAATTATTTGTCTATAGTTCTCAGAATAAAATTATGTCTATAGTTTTTTTCAATCTCTTCAATCAATAAGTTATTAATTACTTTTATTTCTAAAGCTACTCTGAATCATTCACTCATAAATATATATTGCAATTTCAATAACTCTTAATACTCCGATCCTTCATTATAAGTCATTTAACCAAAAAGTATGTATACTTAAATGAAATATGTCTTTATTTTTATTGAAACTCTTTACTAGGCTTTTCTTTTGAATTATTATTCTTTTATTAATAAGAATATTATTTTAAAAATTAAGAAAAAAAATCCTAAGAAAATCTTAAAACTAACTTATAAATAGGAAAAACACAAAAGTCATACAACAACTTATAATAAGGAATTGAAGGGCTAATACATTTGACCCATTAACCCATTTAATGGAAGGTATTATAGTGATTTTTTACTCTTGGTTTTTATTTTTATCTCTTTTGATAAATCTTACTAGTGTTTTTCTTAGTTCTTGTGTCTAGTCAAATATAGACATATTTTAGGGATAGGAGTATCAAAGTGGGATTTTAAAACTTTCAAACTAATCTACTGAAACTATGCACAATCTCACAATTCCTCAGTCAAATCAAGAGAGAGAACTCTAATTAAGAGTGATTTAATGTTGAGTAAATTTATAAACCGTCATCTTGGTCTGCATCATTTGCAACCAATATATAGTTTCAAAACCGAAGGAGTGATTTTTAAAATAAAACAAAATACACATCATGTATTAAAAAAAATGTACAAATGACTAACCATCGTATTAATTAGTACTTGTACTTACGATTTCCACAGTCATTATGAAAAGGAAAATAAAAGAAAAAGAGGTAAGGATGAAGGAGGAAAAAGAAATTTCTTAAGGTTGTTTAAAAATTCTCCATATTGTTTTGACCACATGAGTCGTCTATTACCCTCAATGGTCATAGCTAGTAATTCCAATTTTCATCATCTCCATTTGTTGTTTTAAACACATTGCTCCCTAATATTTCTATCCCATGCTAACATAAGAATAATATATATAGTATTAAAAAAGACATGAAAACTATACTAAATATTAGGGAGCGATATGAAATAAATAGACTACCGAGTTACATATCCTCGTCTTTTATATGAACTTAATTATATTAGAATTATTTACACCTAAAAATGATTTTCTCATTGAGAGATGAAATGTAACGTTTGCACCATATATATATATATATATATATATATATATATATATATATATATATATGTTTCGGTCAAGTTTGGGAAAGGATTAATGTAATGGCAGGAAAATTTGTGAAACAGATAGCAAAATCATGCTAATTCAGCTTGTGATGTCTCATAGTTCGTCCAGTTCTTCCCCTATCACAAACATGCGCGCCTTAGGCTGCCTCTCCTTAGATAGTCAAGAAATTAATTTTGTGATTCGAGAGAGTTTTAGAAACTCAAAAATTACTGCTAGCCTTTTCTTGCTGATGATAGTAAAATTGAATGTGCCCTCGAGTCAATCCAAGACTCTCTCTTACTTTGCCCAAAACAACAAAAAGCTTTGCAATTAATCTTTGCACCACCGCTTGAGCAATCAAACTATGCAATGCATTTCCTTTCTTGACTTTCAAAACCCTATCCTGGCCCTTATTTATTCCTGCAACCACCTCTTCCATTAGAATAATCCCACACTCACCTCTAAACCTCTCAACCATCTTACACATCTCCATTAATACTCTGCAAATAAAACCAAGGCTGAGGGGGAAAAAAAAACAATCCTCACCCATAGAAAACTGGAAAAACACTCAGATATCATGCAATACAAAGAGACAAACTGATCAGAAGTAACCCACAATTACAACCCACACCCCACCTTCTCTCTCTCTAATCAGAATTGCAGCATCCCACCCCTTTTGCAGATTCTAATATAAGCCCCAGCATGTGCTTCTTCAATGTTCTCTTTGCTAGTTCTTCCAGGGGTATTTTGCTTTGTACTTTGAGTAGTGAACAAGTATATATATATATTCCAGAAAGTTTTAATGTCAAATTGCAAGGGGTAAGTATGGGGCTGTACTCTCCACCTTCACTTTATATTTAATTCGGTTTCTATTCTAGTTTATGATTTCACAGGCGATTCCTGTTGTGGGTTTTGTCTTTTTATTTCTCTTTTAAGTAGTATTAATTTGCTTTTTCATTATTTTATTATTTGATCAGTCATGGGGAGAGAATACTGTTTATTAATTGACAATGAACTGAAAGCGGGAGTAGGTGGTGAGTCCAGCAGGAAGAGATCAGCGCTAGCTCTATAAGAAGAGACCCCAGACGTTATATGTTTGCCTAGTGGTTTCTCATTCAGACACAAATCTAACACCCAACAAATTAAAATCCTTGTTAATTTGTCTCTCTCTCTTTCTTTTCCCTTAGTTTGTGTTCTCCCAATTGTCCCTAGAGATCATGGCCTCATCAAATAGACACTGGCCCAGTATGTTCAGGTCCAAACCTTGCAACCCTCATCATCAATGGCAGCACGAGATAAACTCTTCCCTCGTCTCATCCAATGGTTGCCAAAGATCCCCTTACTCAGGTAATATATAACTACGTACGTACAAAGTTTTTTTTCTTTAAAAAAAACAATTAATTAAGTAATTCGAGAATTTTCAGGATGTGAGGAGAGAAGTCCAGAGCCGAAGCCGAGATGGAACCCGAGACCTGAGCAGATACGGATACTGGAAGCTATATTCAACTCAGGAATGGTAAATCCTCCAAGGGATGAGATTAGGAAGATCAGAGCTCAATTACAAGAATATGGTCAAGTTGGGGATGCAAATGTGTTCTATTGGTTCCAGAACAGAAAATCCAGAAGCAAGCACAAGCAGCGCCACCTCCTCCAAAACAAATCCCAGTCACAGACACAGCCAGCCCCACCACCTATCACATCATCCAATATTATTGGCCCCACCAGGGTAACTGATCCATCATCTTCTTCATCATCTTCGGACAAATCCTCCCCAAATTCAGCGGACAAGCTTCTCTCACTGGGTTCCAACAATAATAATAATAAGAACATGTTGGACGCATCCAGTTCCCCTACTGCTTCAGTGAACCAACCACCCTTTCTCCAATCTCACAACGATTTCTTGCCCATGCCTTCTTTCTTCTTCCCACCAGTACAACAACAGGCCACTCCAGGAGGGTTAATTAGTACTTTTACTGATCACCCACAAAACACGTCTACTGCTGTAACCGATAATTCTGTGGAGAGTAGTTGCTCGGGTCTCTTACTCGGTGACTTATTGGTGATGAACCATGGATCCTCCAAAAGGGCTGAAGATGAGAAGATAAAGCTGCACCAACTGCTCGGTTACACAGCAACTACAGCTCCAAGCCCTCTTTCTACTACTACTCTAAACACCATTCCAGGTTTTTTTTTTTTTTACCATTTTTGCAATTTGTTCCATCAGTTAATTAATTTCTATATTATTAGTCACTCATGAGTTCGTCTTCGGAAATGAACAAATTAATTTTTTTTTAAATGTGGATATATATATATATAATGATAATTCAAGTTCAAGGGCAGGGAGGAATAAGCAAGCACCAGGGGCATTTCATGGAAGTGATTGATGTGATCCTTCTCTATTTTTTGTAACCCAATGGGACAAATTTGTCATATTTAGAAAAAGACAAGGATTGATTTGTCTTTGGCCCGGATTCTGTGAATTTTGTCTCTAAGGACGTGTGCATGGATTGACTATTTTGCATTGAGTTGTTTTTGTTCATGGTACATGAAACTACAAATGTTGGGCAAAAAGAGAAGTAACGATTTCAATTGTTTGTAATTAAGGTGCAGGTGTTGGTGAAACTGGCGGAGTGGGTCCGACAAAATCGACCGTTTTCATCAACGATGTGGCCTTTGAGGTGACAATGGCTCCCTTTAACGTGCGAGAAGCATTTGGAGACGACGCTGTGCTCATACACTCTTCTGGTCAACCTGTTCTCACCAACGAATGGGGTCTCACTCTCCAACCACTGCAGCATGGCGCTTTCTACTACTTGATCCGCACGTTAGCTACATCTACCCATGACACCACCATTGATTTGGTACTTCATATATATCCTTTTGATTTGGCCTTTTTCAAATTTTGGTTTCTCAATTGCTTTCATTTGATTTGATACATTGTTGTCCGATTAATTATGAATATACATCTTCAATGTCAAAACTGTCAAATGTTTCTTTCTCTCACTGTGAAATCGGTGGTTTCTGTATCTCTTTTACTATATAGGACGAGCATATTATGTGTGTCTTGCGTAGTCTCTCTATATATTGTATTTTTCTCTATTAAAGAAAGTTTTTTAATTACTTTTGTTCAATTGAATTGCAGATATAATTAACCTCAGACGTGAAAGATGAGGAGATCGATGGGGAATTTTCTGTTTTGCATGCCTAAAGGCCTAGCTGGTTCTTGTTTCATCTCTAATCTCCAGTAGAGCGAGTTCTACTTTTAATGCTATAGTTGTAGGTCTGTTTCCATGGGATGGTTGATAGGTAACAAAAGTCGACCATATTTGATCTAGCTGGGCTAAGGAAATATATATATGTACTTTCTTTCATGAAAAGTGATGCAGTGCAATGAGAACTATATATGACATGTGCTTTTATTTATTCTCGTGGTTTATGACTATGGAGTAAATTGATGGATGACTGTGGAGGATTTGTTATTTGTAATTAATCAACTATATCTATTAACTCTTCTACATTATTCTAGCAAATAGTAACTAGGTTGAAACTATTGATTGATGTTATATATAGAAGGCAATTTAATGCGTAGCATATATGTGGATCCATCCAATGTTGGTGATATCATCATCCTCATAATTTCTGCCAGCTTTTGATGAATTCCTTTTTCTATAAGGAAAGCAAAAGCAAAGTCGGTTGTTACTTGTAAGACTCATATTTTGATTTGTGTTCGAAAACAAGGAAATATTTCCACATTGCAGGCTGAAAATACAGTATGCATCATGCCACGACAGCAAACATTTTTATTTCTTCCTTCTTTCTTTGGGGAGGGGGGGGGATTGCATTCTTCATCATCATGTGCACTACTGAATGGTTCACTTCCTGAGGTCCTAGTCCTGAATTGGTATTCTATGAATCTACGAAGTTGTATGGCAAGATTTAGTGTTATGATTAACATTGCCTTATTAATGATTATCCACAATCAAAATAATTCTGGGAACTTCAAATTGAAACAAAAGACTGAGGAAGTATATATAGAATGAGTGCAAAGAAGAAAAAAAGAACGAGTGTTCTCAATTAGTTCAGGTTATGATCCCTATATAACTACAGGAAAAATCATTGTTTTCAACGGACATTTCCGTCGGTAATCCGTCTGTGACCACCGTTTTAGACGGATTACCGACCGAATATTCCGTCGGCAATTAGGCAGTCGGTAACACCAACGGCCTGAGTAATCCGTCGTTATTTACGACCGAATTTCGACGGTAACGTAAACGACGAGAATTGGTCAACGACAAAAGATTTCGTCTCGGATCCGTCGATCTTACAGACCGCTTTCCGACGGATATTATTAAATTTTTAATTTTTAGCATCATAAAAATAAGTCAATCCGTAGGGAAACTGTCTCAATTATGGATTTTTTTTTACAAAATTTAAATATTTCCGTCGGGAATCCGTTGCCAATATTTATTAAATTTAAAAATAATTATACGTCCGTCGGAAATCCGTCGGTAATATATATTAATTTTTAAAATAATTAATCACAATTCCGTCGGTAATCCGTTGCCAATATTTATTAATTTTAAAAATAATAATACGTCCGTCAGAAATCCGTCGGTAATATATATTACTTTTTAAAATAATTAATTACAATTCCGTTGGTAATCCGTTGCCAATATTTATTAAATTTAAAAATAATTATACGTCCGTCGGAAATCCGTCGGTAATATATATTAATTTTTAAAATAATTAATCACAATTCCGTCGGGAATCCGTTGCCAATATTTATTAAATTTAAAAATAATTATACGTCCGTTGGCAATCCGTCGGTAATATATATTAATTTTTAATATAATTAATCACAATTCCGTCGGGAATCCGTTGCCAATATTTAATAATTTTAAAAATAATTATACGTCCGTTGGAAAACCGTGGATAATATATATTAATTTTTAAAATAATTAATCACAATTCCGTCGGGAATCCGTTGCCAATATTTATTAAATTTAAAAATAATTATACGTCCGTTGGAAATCCGTCGGTAATATATATTAATTTTTAAAATAATTAATCACAATTCCGTCGGGAATCCGTTGCCAATATTTATTAAATTTAAAAATAATTATACGTCCGTTGGAAATCCGTCGGTAATATATATATTAATTTTTAAAATAATTAATCACAATTCCGTCGGGAATCCGTTGCCAATATTTAATAATTTTAAAAATAATTATACGGCCGTCGAAAATCCGTCGGTAATATATATTAATTTTTAAAATAATTAATCACAATTCCGTCGGAAATCCGTTGCTAATATAAATTAATTTTCAATAAATAATTACATTTCCGTCGAGAATACGTCGCCAATATCTATTAAGTTATTAAAAACAATTTAATTTCCGTCGGCAATCCGTAGCCAACATTTATTATCTTTAAAAAATATTCATTTTCCGTCGGTAATCCGTTGCTAATATTTATTAATTTTTTTAAAAAATTAAATTCCGTAGGGAATCCGTCGAAATTATTACTATGATGAATTAATTTCCGTAGGAAATCTGTCGAAAATTTTAAATTTTTGGATTAGTGAATAAAATCTGTATTAGTGAATAAAACCTGTATTTTGGATTAAAAACACCCAATTAATAATTAAATCTGTAAAATAATATAAATTTATTGAATAAAACTAAAATAATATATATCCGAAATTAATTTATCAAATAAAACTAAAATAATATGTATGTGTGATAAGTATATGAAGATAGTACATAAACATCAACTAACAACAACGGAATGTGCCTGTCCAGGGGCAGGGGCAGGAGGAGGAGGAGGGGGAGGGGGATCAAAATGACTTGACGGACCGGGATGATCACCAGGTGGTGACACAGTGAAATCCTCATCCTCCGCAACATATTCATCCTCAAAAAACATGTCATCCTCGGGTACAGAAGGTAATACTGGTGGAGCCGGAAATCCCATATGGATAGCCAAGTTTTTGAGGTATGCCTGCAAACTATCCTCTCGGGACTTCATCGCTCTAAATTTGTCTTCGAACTTCCTCCGTATAATACCCACCTCCATGCCTACCTGCAAGCCCACCTGCAAGCCTACCTGTTGCCTCACACGCTCCTGAATCCGAGCCTCTATATCTACTGGCTCCGAACAGGCAGATGGTGTAGACTGCGTACTGGACGAATCCTGATCCAGACGTCGTCTCACTCTAGGCGCTTCAGACCCCAACCCCGAAACACGGCCCTTCTTGAAGCCACCTGCTACCTCAACAAATAGTTGCTTATCATCAGGCACTGAAGGATGAGTGGAGTCAGTGGACTCCATCTGAGAGTACTGCTCACACAATGCATTGACCTCGTTCTGCAATTAAATTAAAATTGTAAGCAAACGATATAATTAAATTGACGTTAATAATGGAATGTGCACATACCATAGTCTGTTGTGATTTCTCGCTATTGAATTCACCCTTACTAGGCCCAGACTGGAATGTGTGAGTCTTCTTATACAAATCTTTGTACCTAAACTGGGAGCCTTCCTTCTTCCGCTACAAAATATTACAAAAGATTAAATAATTATAATCATATAATTAAGCTAAAGTATTTAAATATATGCATTAAAATGACTAACCATCCTCCTCTCGTGCTCTGAGAACGAAATCGACCCGCCAGTATGAGTCGAGGAAGGAGCTGCAGCTCTGTTGTTCTTACCTGATGTAGAAGAGCGCAACCACTTCTCAGTTCTCCAATAAACATGTAGCTCTTTCCAATCATCTTTCGTTATCCAATATGGAGGGATAGTCATACTCTTCTCCTTACGGGCACGACACATCTCATCCTTGAACCTGCTCCTAGCAACCTTAATCCAATTCTTCCGTATAAGGCCGTCGTGCTCGGGACGCCATCTATACAATTTCTGCAAATAAAACAAGAAAAAAAATTAAATTAAAGGCATTTAAAATTAAAATATATAATTTAACAACAAATTTATTCCAAGGTCGTGTTAAACTTACGCTCCACTCTGTAAACCACATATCTCGAACTTGTGCAGGAACTTGGGAGAATTTGGCAAATGGACCAATAAAGTGTTGCTTAATAGTATCAGTAACCTTCCTAACAGGCTCCACAGACGGATCAAATCTGTTTAAATTATCCATATTAGAAAATAAATTAAAATTTTAAAAATTTCGGCAGCATCTCCCCTATAAATTGAACATTTTCCAGGCACACAGGCCACACAATTTAGTTTCAAATATACCACAAATCTCAATAACAATAATGCCAAAAAACTCCCTGTTCAAATGCCATGTAATATTATAATAATTCATATGAATCAATAAACTCCACATCTCCAAGAATAATATATCATCTAACATTTAAAAAATCATATCAACCAATAAATGTAACGTCTCCCCAGAATACTATACGATTGATAAACACCGTGACAAAACAGTTTGCAAGTCAAACTTAATTATTTACTTACGAATCACCGTCAGGAGAAATGAGTGGACGGTCATCCTCACTCCGTGACTGTGACTGAGTAGATGGTATAACAGAATCGGGAACTGGTGGACTAAAAGGGACAGGCCCTGAGGTGGAGGCAGGTGTGCTAGTGTCTGACCCAACTATGTCTGGACTAGGATCCTCCATAACTCCTGGTAACCTAGGGGGCGGTGTACCATGTCCAGAACTATCCATGGCTGCAATATGAAAAAAAACAATGATAAAGTCAAATTAGCAACAAAAAACACTAGTTACACTTTTATACATTTTACATGCAATGAATATAACTCACATAAAGCTATCGAAATCAGAAATTGAATTTCAAAACAAAGTTTGTAATATATAATGCACCTAATCGCTAAAATCAGATATGGAATTGCAATGTGGGTCATCCTCATCACTATCATAGTCTGTTTCAGATGTTTCAACTTCTTCCACTTCACTATTCCACACATCTTCTGTGGGCGATAATTGTTCCATTTCTGACACATCCATGACATAATTTTCACCCGTCTCATGTGTTAGAGGTCCAATGTCAATTTCAATTGAAACTATACTAACATTATCATCTCGAGCTACATCTTCTTGGTAAGCCTTGTCTGTTACAGGGACATCAATTACGTTTCGGGCCTTAGTCTTGCAAACAGCTAACCAATCAGAACGAGATCTGTTACTTCCTGGATATGAAACATAGTAAACTTGCGTTGCCTGCTGCGCTAACACAAACGGATCGTATTTCATGTACTTTCTCCTTTGGTTGATTTCAACAAGTTTATACTGCGGATGGATTTTAACACCTCGATTTGGAGTGTTATCAAACCAGTCGCATTTGAATAAAACAACCTTCTGTGCTGGAATCCCTGGAAATTCAACTTCTATAACTTCTTGAAGAACTCCATAATAGAAATCAGCATCGGATGATCCTCTAACACACACCCCGCTGTTCACTGTTCTTCTCCTAGTTGTGTGATCGGATGTATGGAATCTAAAACCATTTACGAAGTATCCATGATATGAGTTGACTTTCCTTGAAGGGCCCCAAGCGAAGTTCTGCAAGCGAATATCTGTTACACCATTCCTTGAATCATGTACCTACATATTCGTGTTTCAATGAGTAACGATATAGCACAAACTAATATGATAAATTAATGATAATATTGATCCCTTACATGTTCCCTAAACCATACATAAAAGTCGTCTTCCACTTTTTTCTCCATGGCCAATTCAGAAATGTGTGGTTCTTGAGTTCGTATATCAGTCTTGAATAATCTACAATCGATCGCATTTAGAGTTGTAATCGAAATTATTAAATACATTATACAATATACCATGTGTAATTCTTACTCTATATAAGGTGTGACTTCATCGCAATTGAGCAACATGTAATTTATAGCGCCTTTGAATTCCTCCGGTAATAAGTACCTACTGTGAACCTTTCCAAGTAACCTACCATGATTGTTGCATATTGGCAAAACATGTGCTCCTATGGAATCCACATCTACTTGGCATCCATCATTTCGAGTGGTTCTTGTATGTCTTGTATCCACATGGGGCTCAAAATAATATGAGAAGAAAGTTGATGCTTCTTCAACAAGATACGCATTACATATCGATCCTTCCACTCTAGCTTTATTTTTCACTTTTGTCTTCAAACGATGTAAGAATCTATAAGACAACATTTATCAAAAATTCATTAGTGCATTATCTTAATAGTAAATAAAGTGGTAGAATTATAAAATTACCTTTCAAAAGGATACATCCATCTGTATTGAACTGGCCCACCAACTGTAGCTTCGTATGGCAAATGAATCAATAAATGTTCCATTACATCAAAAAACCCAGGTGGAAATATCTTTTCCAACTTGCATACAAGAACTGGAATATCATTATCCAATTGTTTCATATGATCGACTGTCAACTTTGGAGCACACAAGTCTCTAAAAAAAAGACTTAATTCTGTCAACAAACTCCACAAATTTGTGGAAAGAAGTTCCTTGAAAGCAATTGGTATGAGTCTCTCCATAAATACGTGACAATCATGACTTTTCATCCCAGAGAACTTCAATTCTTTAAGATCACAACATCTCCCAAGATCAGAAACATATCCATCGGGAAAACGCAATTCTTTCACCCACTCAAGCAATACCCTCTTTTGGTCATTTGTCAATGTGTAGATTGCCTTTGGCATGGACACCCTTTCATTTTTCGAAACTTCTTCAACACATAACTCGGGCCTATTACAATATAACTTGATGTCACGACGAGCCTTTAAATTATCTTTTGTTTTGCCCTTTACATCTAAAACAGTGTTGATGACATTATCAAACACATTCTTCTCATTGTGCATCACATCTATGTTATGACGTATCAAGTTGGTTTTCCAATATGGTAATTCCCAAAATATACTCCTTCTTGACCAATTGTGGGTAACTCCTCTACCTTCATTCTTCCCAAGTTCTGTGTCTGTTTCTAAGATCATAGGGTAATGACAAACCCTATTCCATATCCCCAGTCCTGTAGGACGTAAAATTGTAGTAGATAATTCGCGGCCCCTATCTCGAAGGAATGACCTCACATCCCGTCTAAATGGATGATCCATCGGCAAGAAACGACGATGGCAATCAAACCATGACATCTTGCCACCATGTTTCAAATAGAATGACTTTGAATTATCCATACAATATGGGCATGCTAATCTACCTGCTGTGCTCCATCCACTCAACATCCCATATGCAGGGAAATCATTAATTGTCCAAAGAAGTGAAGCATGTAACTGAAAATTTTGTTTCATTGATATATCATAACATGGGACTCCATCACCCCATAGATGTTTTAGCTCATCAACAAGTGGTTGTAAGTATACGTCCAATTTGCTCTTTGGATTTTTCGGGCCAGGGACGATAATTGTCAAGAACATAACTGGATCTTTGAGGCACATCCATGGTGGCAAGTTATATGGGGTCAAAATAACTGGCCAACATGAGTATTGTTTTCCTGACATTCCAAATGGTGAGAAGCCATCAGTGCACAAACCAAGCCTCACGTTTCGGACATCTGTAGCAAATTCAGGATAACACCGATCAAAATGCTTCCAAGCTTCACCATCCCTTGGATGAATCATCACTCCTGATTCCGATTCACTCTCTGCATGCCACCTCATGTGTCTAGCAGTGGTTTCAGAAGCATAGAGCCTCTGCAACCTAGGTGTCAATGGAAAGTAATACATCTTCTTGTATGGAACGTCTTTTTGTTGTTTATTCTTTGCAATCTTCTTATTTGGCTTGTAACGTGCATGCCCACACAACTTACAAACATTGCAAGCATCATTATCTTTCCAATACAACATACAACCATTCAAACAAACATCTATCTTTTGCACCGGCAAACCAAGGCCAGAAACTAACTTCTTTGTTTGATAAAAGTCATCAGGAAGTTTATTGTCGCTTGGCAACAACTCCTTCATAAGTTGTGTCAATTGGTTGAAGCATTTTTCAGTAATATTGTTCTCGGACTTAATATTAAGTAATCGAGCAACAACCGACAACTGAGAATGGTTGGAACATCCTTCAAAAATTGGTGTATCTGCAGCTCTGAGCATATCATAAAACTTTTGAGCCTCAGGATTAGGATTTTCAGCCCGAGATTGAGATAACGGTGGTTCCAAGTTAAAGTTAGACCCGGCAGCATCTAAGATCGCATCTCGCATTCTACTGTCTGAGATGGCTCCCGGAAGGGTTCTTAGTTGGCTCGATGATGTCATTGTAGGCTGAGAAGTTGAAGTTTCACCGTGACAAGTCCACTGATGATAATTTGTCACAAATCCCCATCTATACAAGTGTACCTCAACTTCATCCGAAGATAAATGTTTCAAATTCTTGCATTTACAACACGGACATCGAATGTTTGCTGGAAATCGTGCATTTGATGTTGCGAATTTAATGAATCCTTCAACTCCCTGTTCAAACTCAATTGTAATTCCTTTCACACCTTGTACATGTCTCTTATACATCCAACTACGGTCATCCATCTATCAATAATTAGAAGAAATGTCAATAGTTTTTAAAATACGACGATACTATAATTTGCTTTATGTTTTTTGCTTTATTTCTGCTATCTACTTGAACACATTGTTTCACACACTATTTAAACACCAAATGTTTGTTACTCGTTATCCTATAAAGAGTTGATTTAATTAAGTTTTAAAAAATCGGATGAAATCTAATTCATCCTCCCCTCTTAAATTTTTCATAAGGAATTTATATCCATTAACTAATTGTCTCCACCATTAATTTAATTAATAATAATAATAAATAAGTAACTTATTTGAAATTAAAAAACTCTTTCTAATTTTTAAATGAAATCAAATGTGAATATTTACGAACAAATGAAATACTATTTTTACAGGTGCATAATTTGTGTTGTAAGATTAATTTAAAATTTTTATTTTCCCAATTCCTTTGGATTGAGTAGAACTTGTGAATCTACTTCTTGGATTTTGTTTCATTTGTCCTTATATCCTCTTTTGCCTCGTCTGATAAATAAATTGTCTCACACAAAATACATGTCTTTTCCTAAAATTTTCGAAAGGAAAAGCGAGAATATTAGGAGGAGGGGAGGAGTTATATGAATTTTCTTTTTGGGAATAAAATTCTTATATGGAATTTGTTTGATACTAAGATGAGGGCAGTAATCTGTTTTTTATTTTCTTTTCCCCCAAAAGTAATCCTTTTACCATAATAGAAGGGACACGTGGAAGTTTAGTAAGGATCGGAAAAAGGATGTGGTGCGCATACACGACCCTTCTATCTCTAATAAAATAATTACAAGACCATGATTTTTTCACTTGAAAGAAATCTTGTTCACAGATAAGAAGATCCTAAGCAAGAAATTTTTTATTTCAAGTTTTCAGCAAAGATATTGTTTACTATATATATATTCAAAAAATAATTCTCAGTTGTTTTAGGTGTAATTCTTGGGTACAACATCGTTGCCTAAACATATTATAATAGGTTCTATAGGGATAGAGTAGTGTAATGAAAACTTTTTTAAAAACTAATTAAAGTTTATCTTAATTTTACAAGCTTAGGAAATTCTTGCTTCACTAAGTACATATCAACTTCTCTAAGTAACTAGCTAATTGGGCATATTATTATATGTTCATTTCTTTCCCCTCGACCCATAACAGGAAACTGTGTGCGTACCTAATCCAGGCACACATTTGTATCAAATCCAAATTATCGTTTATACCTAATTATGGAGAAATGAGTATATTATATAACCACGTTTATATATCCATATTAGGGAAAGTCAAAATAGAACATGAATGCTCACTTACAGTTTGTTGAAAGCACTATATGATTTATGATTTCTTTCTTGCAGTCTCTTCTTTGTGATCCAAACCCTAATTCTCCTGCAAATGTTGAAGCTGCCAGCTTGTTCAGTGAGAATAAGCGTGAATACAATCGCCGAGTTAGGAAAATTGCAGAGCTGAGCTGGACTGTAGACTGATGATCCCTTAGCAAGGCCTTCAAGGATCGATATAGTTGTTGATCCCTTTTCTTAACTTACTTGCCTTTTTAAGTAAAACTACAATTCTCTTACATTTTGAAGTTTAAAAGGTCTTTTCAGACCTATAATGACATTCTGGATAATTTATTTAAACCTGAATTTTCTATAGTAATTTGTCTTTGGTTATCATGCAATGAACTTTCTTCCTATTTACTTGTAAAAATGTTTGTGAAGTGGTACGTACTTGTCAAGTTATATTGATGATTTGGTGAAAATTTGAGTCCTTAACTATGCATTTTCGATGGATTGTGTTCTTTGGTTAGAGTGATTTGTTGCTTACCAGCCATTTCCTGTCCTTATGTCAAAATCATATCCTTCTTTTTTCATTTTTTTTCCCCTTTTCAAGTACAATTTGTCCCTATTATCTCTTCTTTCTTATTATTTTAAAAGGCTATTACTTTCTTTTCTTTAAAAAAAATCTATACACAACAAAAGTATAAACATATATAACTCAAATAGTATGAACATATACAACTCGAACTATGACCTTATAAGTAAGGTCACTTTTGCCAACTAAGGATTTAAACAAATTAGCTTAAATGAACTTCAAAAAATTACTTTTTGATTGCTTTTAATGTTTATTAAACTAATAATTTCTAAAGATTAAAAAGACCTGAATGCAGGTCATACCAAACTCAGTGTATTATAACTTGAGCTTCTTCATCACCGGTCCGAATTCATTGTTCCATATTCTCTATCTCCTTCCCTATTACCTTCGTAATAATGAATCCAATAGGACAATTGGGTCAAATAACTACTTGTTAACTATTTCAAGTGTTGTCTAAACTATGGATAATAATAAGCATACTTTAATGCCCAATAAATGGAATGGACGGAACAATAAGCACACATTGTCAAGTTCATTTCTTCTTCTTCCAAACATAGAAACTGAAAATAGAAACACAATGCAGTATCCACCTAATCAATTACCAAAGACAAAAGATTCCATAGTGAATTTCAAGAACCCAGTCCAAAGACAAGAATTTCAGAAATTTTTAGAGACTAACCTGGGCAGAAGATGGCGGCGGACTACGGCAGCAGCGACAAGATCGACGGTGGCAGCGGCAGCGGCAGCAGTGACGAGATTGTGAGTGGCAGAAGCAAAGAGAAGAACCCAGTCCAAAGACAAGAATTTCAGAAATTTTTAGAGACTAACCTGGGCAGAAGATGGCGGCGGACTACGGCAGCAGCGACAAGATCGACGGTGGCAGCGGCAGCAGTGACGAGATTGTGAGTGGCAGAAGCAAAGAGACTGTGAATGGCTTATTGACAGAGAACAGAGGTTTAGGGTTTAATGAGGGGAAATGAGGGGAAATGAGGGAGAAAGGAAAATGAGGGAAAAGCCCGTGGTTAGAGTGTCAGGTTGGAGAAGGTGAAAGGAGACTAAGAGGATAAAATATAGGCTTTAATATTTATTAATTTTAAAAATAATTAATCACAATTCCGTCTCAAATCCGTCGATAATATTTATTAATTTTTAAAATAATAAATCACATTTCCGTAGAGAATCCGTCGCCAATATGCATTAAAAATAATTAATTCCATTTCCGTCGGTAATCCGTCGATAATATTTATTAATTTTAAAAATAATTAATCACAATTCCGTCGAATCGGGAATTGATTGAACCATAATTAGCTTAGTTTTCTATGGGTTATTATGATGTTTATTAAGTTTAAATCTAGCTAATTATGTGTTTTGGTGATTTTAATGATTCTTTACACTATTACTTTTGTTTTCAGGTCTTTAGAAGATTTAGAAGATGTTGGAATGAAATTGGAAGAAATCAGGAATTTGAGGATGGATATTTAGAAGAAGGGAGAAGTGGACGCGCAAGGCCAGGAAGTGGACGCGTCCACCAAATTTCACGCGTCCAGCCTCAGAAGTTGAACAGTAAAGTGGACGCGCAGGGAGACCAAGTGGACGCGCAAGGCAAGGAAGTGGACGCGTCCACCAAATTTCACGCGTCCACCCTCAGAAGTTGGACAGTAAAGTGGACGCGCAGGGAGACCACGTGGACGCGCAAGGCAAGGAAGTGGACGCGTCCACCAAATCTCACGCGTCCACTCTCAGAAGATTGACAGTTTCAAATTAATAAAATCACATTTCCGTCGGGAATCCGTCGATTAGATTTATTAATTTTTTAAAATTTTAACTTTCCGTCGGTAATCCGTCGATAATATTAATTAATTTTATAAATAATTAATCACTATTCCGTCGAAACTCCGTCGGAAATATTTATTAATTTTTAAATTAATAAAATCACATTTCCGTCGGGAATCCGTCGATTAGATTTATTAATTTTTTAAAATTTTAACTTTCCGTCGGTAATCCGTCGATAATATTAATTAATTTTATAAATAATTAATCACTATTCCGTCGAAACTCCGTCGGAAATATTTATTAATTTTTAAATTAATAAAATCACATTTCCGTCGGGAATCCGTCGATTAGATTTATTAATTTTTTAAAATTTTAACTTTCCGTCGGTAATCCGTCGATAATATTAATTAATTTTATAAATAATTAATCACAATTCCGTCTCAAATCCGTCGGGAATATTTATTAATTTTTAAAATAATAAAATCACATTTCCGTCGAGAATCCGTCGCCAATATTTATTAATTTTTATAAATTTTAACTTTCCGTCGTTAATCCGTCGAAACTATTTATTAATTTTTAAAATAAATACACTATTCCGTCGAAACTCTCGTCGGGAATATTTATTAATTTTTAAATTAATAAAATCACATTTCCGTCGGGAAATCCGTCGATTAGATTTATTAATTTTTTTAAAATTTTAACTTTCCGTCGGTAATCCGTCGATAATATTAATTAAATTTATAAATAATTAATCACAATTCCGTCGAAAAATCCGTCGGGAATATTTATAATTTTTAAAATAATAAAATCACATTTCCGTCTAGAATCCGTCGCCAATTTTATTAATTTTTTAAAATTTTAACTTTCGTCGGTAATCCGTCGATAATATTAATTAAATTTATAAATAATTAATCACAATTCCGTCGAAAATCCGTCGGGAATATTTATTAATTTTAAAATATAAAAATCACATTTCCGTCTAGAATCGTCGCCAATATTTATTAATTTTTTAAAATTTTAACTTCCGTCGGTAAATCCGTCGATAATATTAATTAATTTTATAAATAATACACTATTAATTTTTTAAATAATTAAATTTCCGTAGGGAATCTGTTTATGATAATGACACATTTAAGAATCAAAATAATTCTTTCAAAAAAACATTTTAAACAAAACCAATAAACATCCTAAAACAAGAGCATAAATTTTGATTTTTAAATAAGTTTCTTCTTTGTAAACATCTAAACACACTTTTAGATTATACATTTGATTAAAATTATATTTACATGTTATACACATTATATTTTATCGATATCTTGTTGTTCGAGGTTAAAATATGCACATAAATAGAAATGTTTACTAACTTGATACCGAAATGTTAACATAATAAAAACATTAAGCTAAAGTAGTAAATATAATCGTACGAGATTTATGATAATTATTTCGCAAGATATATATCTACTAAATGAATCATTTATTTTCACAAAAATATTCGTTGTCTTCAAATTATATGAACAATCCAAATGGATAACGCTCTTGCGCTCCATTTTGAAATTTCTATATATAATCGAATTTATAGTTTTTTCAATTTAATAGAATATAAGTCAAATAAATAAGGATTACAAATCGGGAAAATGAACAATATAAAAAGCATAATTACTTTAGTTATCATACTCAGCTTAATTTTTAATTACTTAATGAATTAAAATTTCAATTATACAACATCGGTTTTAATATGACGGTATAAATTATAAAAACTTTTTACAATAGCCATGTTGTCACACACAATTATATATACATATATGATTGTTGTGTGTGTATATATTGACTCGCTAAAACACTACCTAACTAATCAATTAATAAATCTCGAATACTTATACTGTTAATTACAATTTATGATAGTTTCAATTTTAAAGAACATAAGTTAAATAAATGAGGATTTTAAATCAATCATCAAAGATTTTGGAGAGCATAATTACGTTAGTTATGACTTATGGTGCTCATTTGAATTCTTTATCATTTGGAAAATTAAAATTTCATATTCTATAACGTCAATTTCAATCTTATGTTATATGTTATCAATATTTTTTATAACAGTCATGTTGTCACACACAATCATATATACATATTGTATATACCAAATTAATTAATAAACTTTGAAAATTATATTTTTAACTATGATTGGTTTTTAAATGTTATAAGCCTAAATTGAGGTATTAATAAACTAACTGTATAAGAAATAATAAAAAACTACAATTATTTAGATTAGAGGGAAAAGCTTAGGAAAAAATATTTTTATTGGAGACGGATTACAGACGGATTTGCTACTGAATATTTTTCATTTTTCATAATTTTTTTTAAAAGGAAAAATGCAACATCCGTCGGCAATCGGTCTTTGATTATCAACTAATTATAGACGGAAATTGGACGAACATGACAAAAAAAATTAAAATTTTTTTAAATAATTTCCGTCGGAAATCCATCGCTAAATTGTGACGAATTACCTACGGATATTTTTAATTTTTTTTCCTAACAAATATATATTACATTTTAAATTTCAGTCGGAAATGCGTGGAAAATCTACCGATTAATTATCAACTAACACGTTTTAGTCGGAAAGTGGTCGAAAAATAGCAACTGATTTTAGACGTCCGGTCAAACGTACTTTCCGTCGGCATTCTGTCTAAGATCCGTCTCAAATTTCAGACCGAAATATCCGTCGGAAAATTGGGTCGAAAAAACATGATTTTCGTGTAGTGGGACTTTAGTTCTGGTTCTTAAAATAGTTATGAATTTTACAAAAAAAAAAAAATTGAGCAAATAATTCTAAATAACGTCCATTTTCTAAATAATATTTTTCATTTACAATTTCAAAAATAAGCTTTCTTAATTTAAGAAAATTTGTATTTCATTATTACATGAGGCTCACAATTAATTGTATTACTATTTATCTATGGTAAATGCCTCTTTTTAATTTTTATATCAATTACAACACGATATATGGAGGGAGTAATTTTTGTGAACATATTCCTCTTTTTCTTTAAAACAACAAATCTTGCCATGCAGAATTCACAACTGTCTAAATGTCATGAAAATTTTAACTATGTTACAAGTGACGGATTTATATGGAGATGAGTGGGGTATAATTAAGGGCCCCACTCTTTAAAAATAAATTAAAAAGTAAATAGAGAAAACAACTTTAATGATTTATTTTTATAAATGTTGAAACTCACCATCTTTTTAATGTAAAATAATTCTTTTATATGTATGACATCGCTTTTAAAATATTTTGATACTTCATCCAACGTTACCCTCCCAATACTGACATTTTGAAGGTAAAATTGATAATTTTAGACAACATTTGAAAAAAGGGGAAAAAAGTAATAATTGAAAGTCAGAAGTCAGAACTGACAGATTGGTAAAAACTTCATAAAAAATTATCCTTTTAGATGACCAAATTGACAAACATCCTTCTTTATAAAGATGTATGTCACAACCAGAGATAAAAGGAGGAAGCATTAGGTGGTTTTAGTTTTCTTCTTTGAAGAGCAATTTTTGGATAATGTTCCCATTTAGTCCTTAAAGTTTACAATTTTTACTGTTTTGGTCCTTAACAAAAAAATTTAGATCCTCTAACAAATTTTCAATTAACCTTCTTAGTCCTTCGGACTAAAAAAATGTAGATTATATTCGCTTAAAGTTGCAGGGGATTCACGCGAGACAATTTGTAAGCACAAAATTATCAAATGACAATTTGCTAATTACCTTAAAAGATTATTTTTTTCAAAAAATGAAATTGTTAGAGCCCTGACTAATTTTCACATACCTTTATTATCTCTAATATTTTCAGACAAATTTTCAACAAAATATATATTATCTCTAATTTTTATATTTGTTTTGCACCCATTTTTTCTCTCCGGTAAAGATTTACATGTTGATTAGGAACGAGCTTGGGCCAATCACTTTACATTGAAAGTTGAAAAATGCCTTTGTTCATTAGAGTTTGAAAATGGGCTACGGCCCTCAATTTGAGGCCATGGAAAGAAAACCCATCCCGATTCGAAGGTGGATTGAACCTTCAGCTTAAGCTAACATGCATTGCGGAATAAATACTTAATAAATTAATAATTTATTTATAATATATATTTTCCCGGTTTTCACTTATAAAAAAATTAGTAATTTTGATAAATTAATAAGATAACTATTTTAAAAGAAAATTCTTGTATAAATTTGTAATCTCATAAATATTATAAATTAATAATGCTTTAAAATTTCATTTTGCAATAAGAGAGAATGAAAAAAAGGCCAAATTGCCTACATAAAGAAACCAAAGAAAAGAAGAAAAAAATAAAAATGAACAAAATTAGAAAAAGGATAGTGCAATTTCCTCTTACATTAATATCATCAATGATCTTAATCATTCTGGATTAAAAAAAAAAACCAAAACGGACTTTATTGACACCATTATTTTTGCAACTCAGACAAAAGAAAAAAGAAAATAAAACTACAACTTGAAGAACTACTGCCACACATAACAACCATTAGATTGTGAGAAGGTTTGGTAATTGCTGTAAAATATGACTAATTAATTGCGTCTCCTGCAATTGGTCCTGATCTGTCCATTTGTACCCGTGAGCGGGCTAAGGTTCCCCATTTTCACCATAGCATTAGCAAAATCAGTGAAAAAAGTATTAGAGTTGGTACTGTATGTTGTGACTTGAGCATCGGTGGATCCATTGTTGAATAGTTCCTGATCCGAATGCAAAAGTCCCCTTTGGCTCCTCAAATCCCTGAAGTACGCATTATCAAAGGCTATCGGACTAGAATCCAGCGGAGATAGGTTATTGTCACCTCCACTTGTGGGACATCTTGATCTTAACGAGGTGGCAAATGTTGAGTTTATATTGGCATCGTTGTTGAGTCGGTTTCTGAAATTGATGCACCTGGCTTGGCCTATGGTGTGAGCTCCTGTATAAAAGGAGATACCGAAGTTTAGATTAATTAAAATTCTTGCATTTTATTAATCTTTAAATGATTAAATTCAATCTCTCAACTTAAGTTCAAACACTATTTTTACTCATTAAATGATTATTATTTACGTGTTTGACAAGCTTTTAAAGCAACTAAAATTTATTTATCAAAACCAACCCAAAATGAAAACAAATTAACCTGAAAGCGCCACCATTTCTCTGGCGGTGAAGCCCTTGTTTGAGAATGACGAAATGAGGCCACTGAGACTCGAACTCGGTCCGGGGATGTTTGTACCAACAGCACTAAGACTTGTCGTGATAGAATCCCTCCTGCCCAATAAAACGTTCCAGCTAGGGCCACGTAACTGGAAATTAAAAAACGAAATTTGGTTAAACTTGTACTGATTTTTAACCTTTTTTATGCCCACAAGCATGCAGACAATTAAGAAAAGTGGATGTCACTTGTCAGACAATTATTCAAAATGTACGTACAATAATACCATGCAGACAGCTAAAAAGCCACCAATTACTTTAGGAAAAACAAATTATTCTTACCGCAACAACAGAGTCACGAGCAGCAACAGCCACAATATCAGCACAGGAAACAACGCCTTGGCATATATTCTCTAATCGAGTTTTGATGTTGTCTATCACTTCAAATCCTCTCAAAGAGTTGTTGTTTGTAATTGCCGTCTTCTCTCCTGTAAAGTTTGCTGTGTCATCTAACAACACCGAGGCATCACAACCCTGTTCATACCATAACCAACAATCCATCATTATCTCTAGTCTAATATGATACATATATAGATAATTATGTATGCTTTTTCTTTAATTCCTTGATTGTGTTAATTATTGAAACATGTGCAAAATCATAATATAGTACGCTATGCTAATTTGTTTCGATTCAATTGCATTACTAGCTAGCAAAATATATGTCCTAAGATGACGTACAAGAAATTTGAAATTATCTAGTATAACTAGCTAGGTCTATAGAGTAATGCAATGGTGCAATAAGAGACGGTGAAAGGTGAAGAAAAAGAAGAAGAAGAAGAAATTAATAGTTCATCAGTGAGGTTAATGACTTGCATTTACGAAGCAATCGTGGAAATGGAGACGGAGTAGGGATGCTCCCATTCGAGGGTCACTTGATACAGCAGAGTTCACTGCTGTTCGAATGGTAGAGAGGGCATTAGGACAAGAACTTGAGTAAAAGTTTGCAGTCAATTGAGCAGATGTCATTCCAAGAAGAAGAACAAATGACACGAAGCTAGCTATGAGAATCATTGGCTGCGGTGGATAAAACGAAACCATGACTAATTAATCTGGCTATGAACTAAAGAAACTTAATTATAAGGAGCTAAAGGTTTTTATGGAAGTCCCACTTAATTGGGTTTTGTTCGAGTTCTTTCATTAGGATGCTTCACCTATTTATACTCGAATTTTGCGTATGTATTACAGCTAGCTATATTATTCTCTTTTTTCATTTTGTTCTGATCATTTACCTCATGGTCTAAGTCAACCTTTCTCGGCAAAAGTAGGGTGCCAATTTGACAAGCATCCAACGTGTTGGCCATGGCTTTTTCCACTTCAAAATCAAAACTTACTTTAAAATGCAGAATATCGCATGCATGTATGCCATATAATTAATATTGGATTTTGTTCCAAGGATGTCAAGTATTCACGGGGAAGGAAAATAAATATTCCTGCTCTTTTCGCGACCACAAGATTTGATTAATGACCATTGGTTTGCTTGGAACATCCAAAGATTCAAATTCAGAGGAGGGGTGAAACAAATAAGCAAGGACGGGATATATAAGAGAAATTGTAGAGAATTCATTTAGAACTCAAGAACTAAATTTTAAATAATAACTCTACTATTACTAAAATAAGGTAATTCAAGAAAAGTTCTGACTTAATGAGTAAAAACCACTTAAACTTCTTACTCTACCACCTCAAGAATCGAATAACATAATTATGACATATTATTGGAAAACAACTTGCTAATTAAAGCAACAACAACTAATGAAGTTTTATTCTTGCACCATTCATAAATAAAAAAATAAAAAATAAAAAAAATAAAATATTCTTGCACCAACTTGATTAAGTCCATGCTTAATCACTGTCCTAAGGCAGTAATGACGAAAAATGCGTCTGTACATTGACAGAGGCTCCAAAGATTCGATTACTTCATTTTGTCAAACACATGTATGGATCACAAGAAGGCCGATTTGTCAAACACAGTATGAATATGATTGATCCTACGGACCTACAAGATTTTACCGAAAATTATTGCATTTGTATATAGTACTCCAAGCAAACATAGTAATTAATTGGTGTCTAAAACAGATAAGTTGGATAATATACTCAAAATATTCAACCTTGAAGAATCTTTTGACGTGTTAAAAATAGCTTTAAAGAGCGACTTAGAGATATTCAATTCGTTACTATATACCCACAAATGGCCCACACCCATGCAGCGTGAGAATTTTCTTCATCCTTAGCTTGATTTAGTTGATTCAGATCTTCTATACTTCGTGTGAAATAAAAAATATAGAGAATCTTCACTGTGTTTATTATTATTATTTTTCCTAATTCTGTGCTGTTCGGTAAGTGGGGTCAACTCAATATAGCTGCTATTTACCTTCTTTTTCTTTTTCTTTTTTCGTTTTACAAGAACAAAAATGATGCAGATAGTCTTTGTCAAATATCACATTCACCGAGTAAGAAGTCTTTGCGGTTTTTTATTTTTTATTTTTGGGTTCGAAGTGAATGATAGATTTTACCACTTTTTTTTTCTTTTTCTTTGAGCTTTCAATAAATAAATTGGTGAAACCTCCTAAATTTTAGACTTCAACGCAATTACTTTGATTTGTAAATGCAGGCTGCATATGTTAGACTCAAAATGGGACAACAATTTCATACTTTTAATTTGAATGCAGATCGTTAAATTAGGAGACATTAATATTTTATAAATGCTTATTTAGTGTATGAATTTGATCTGTCTTTACGACTTTTTACTGCCAGGGATATTGCTCTGACAAAGTCGAAAACATCACTCCAAACATCACTGCCAGATGGTTGTAGGTGATGACCGTCATTCTTCTAGATTGAGATTTGAGATTTATAGTATGAGTTTTAAGTACTCGATCATCGGTGCATAATTAAATATTTACTTTAACTTTTGTTAAAATAAAAAAAATTGATTTTAATTAAGTTATCAATTTATATTTGATATTAATATAATTGATTGTGGAACTCTAAAAGTCAGTCAGAGGTAAATCTTTTAAATTAAGATAATGAGTGACGATACTCATAAATTAATGGGATATAAATTCATTCAATTAAAGAGATTTTACTGAAATTTTGTGTAAAAAACATATTTATTTATAAAAACTAGACATTCAATTCTGGATTGAAAAAGTATTTCAAAAATAAATATTTTTGCCTAGAATTTAATGTTTTTTAATGTTAGGTAACCGTGCACATTTTATATTTTATATTTTAAAATATTTAAAATTAAATATTTATTTTTTAAAAATAAACATTATATATCTTCTTTAAAAAATTTTTTTTTTTATCTAAAGTTATTATAGCAACATCTTTAATTGAAAACATTTATATTAAGTAATTTACATGATGCCATCACTAACCATTATTTTTTTTCTTCTTTCTATAGTGGGGATAGTCTCCAGCAGATGGTACAAAATTACTTTTAAAAGAGAACCTTATTTCATCCCTTCAACACAACAAATATCCTTAGAAATAATAAACGAATATTTTGATTTATTTTGGCACGCCACTAATAATTTCTAATACTTTCCACTTCATGTCAAGGAAACCTCTGTATGCTTTTGTTACCTTTTCGGGAGGTCCAACGAAAGGGATGACTATCATATGGACGAATTTTGATTCCAAAACTCAATCTTCCTTGAAAAAATTAAAGTACATACCTTACCCGGGTGCAAAACTAGATTGAAAATGACATAATTCTGTTTTTTTATTCTTTCAAGTCTTAATTATTATTTTCATAACTTTTACTAAACAGATTATCTACTATAATTATATAATTTTAATAATATGTCAATCGTAATTATAAAATTTTATTTATATGTCAAATTCTTCAAAAAAATAATTAATCACATGCATGACACGAATGCAAAACTAGTTAATAATAATAAATAAATATTTTGGTTAATTTTGGTATGTTGCACTTCAATTTCATTCCGTAAAAACCTTTGTATGCTTTGCTACCTTTTGGGAGGTTAAAAGATGAAATTTTTAATAGGCTTAATGTTAAGCCTCCCTCATATTTTCTTAAAGATCACACCGCCTCCTTCATCTTTTAATTTATATTTTTTTTATTAAATTCAATTCAAGATAATTTGAATATTTTTGTAACAAAAATGATGGGCTTGGGTTGACTCCGCATGATATGAGTTTAATAAAAATTAAACTAATTTAACAAAATTAGATAGATTAGAGTGTAAATTATTTTAATTAAAAGATGAAGAATGACAGTGTACTTTTGAAAAAAAAGATGATGGGACTAAATGAAATTAATCATTTTTAATAGTGCTTGCTAGTAGTAGGCACTTTAAGCTTAAAAAAAAAAGTGTTAAAGTGATACATTCTAATGAATTTTACTTGATATGCTAATAACAAAGATATTATGATTAGTTTAAAAAATTTCTTTAATTTTTATATTATTTCTGAAATAAACATTCACATTCCAATTCACATTCTAATTCAAAATTCCACTAGTATTAAAATTTAAAGACCGGGGAGTTGAATTTTTTTTTTTTTTTGCTTACTTTTAAGTAGGGGTGTTCATTCGATTTTTCGGTTCGGTTTTTACAATTTCGGTTCGGTTTTTCGGTTTTCAGTTTTTTTACTTGGATAAACCGAACCAAACCATATTAACTATACTACGGTTCGGTTTTTAAATTTCGGTGTTCGGTTCGGTTCGGTTTTAAACCGAAATTTCACTCTTTTTTTTGTTTTTAAAAAAAAAAAATTCAATGAGTTTTTTTTTTTTTTACAAAAAAAATTCAATGAGTTTAAATAAATATGATTAAATGAAATGATGATGTCAAATACACAAACATTCAAAAAATAGACGAAATAAAATTTATCAATTAAATCATATTATTATATTATTTACACATTTTCAATGAGAAAAATATCGAAAATGATTCATAATATACCAAAATATGATGAATGAACTTCTTTTACAATACTTAATAATCATCTTGTGGATACAAAAACACTTCAAATAGAAAAAGATATAAATAATTTTTGAAGTAAATAAAATTGGTTAAACATTAATTACAATTTTTTTTTAATAAAAAAAAACTTCGGTTTTTCGGTTTAACCGAAGTTTCTAAAGTTGAAACCGAAAACCGAACCGTAATTTTAAAAAATTTCGGTTAACCGAACCGAATAAACCGAAAAACCAAAATACTAAACCATTTTTAAAATTTCGGTTCGATTCGGTTCGGTTTTTCGGTTCGATCGGTTTTTGAACACCCCTACTTTCAAGTATGATCAAATGGAACTTTCTCATATGGTCAAAGGTATAAATGAGAAACCATACACACTAATGCTTCTTGGTACTAACCGTATAACGCCGAGACAAGAAAGGCAATCATTTAACGACAAAAAAAAAAAAAAAAAAAAGACAAGAAGGACAGTAGAACACTATGCGGGGAAGATGACCCGTTTCAAACACAGTAAACCCCAATCTGTCCACAACCTCTTTCCTTTAATTTTTCCTTCTCTTTTTCTCTTATTTATTTTTTTAAAATAGTATCTGTCCAAAATAGTTTATTTTAAAACATACCCAAAATAGTAACATCATTAGAATTAATTTTACTTTGTCATGAAATCACTTTTTTTTGTTGGCAAAACATGAAATTTTATTTTATGATGAATAAGTTATAACGACTAAAATTTGAAGTACCACTAAGAAAGAGGAAAAGAGAAAGGGTGGACAAATCAAGAGTTGGCTAAGACAATCATCAAGTCAAATTCAACTAATGAAGTGGAGATAGCATGAAAATGATTTTTAAATTGTGCAATTGACATAGTGAGGATACTTCTTCTTATTACTTTGTATATCTAAAATGAAATATTCAAATATTTATTTTTAACAATATAAAAGTATTTTTTATTTAAAATTTTATAAATAATCCCATCAATTTTAAAAACCATCATTTAATAGCACATACAATACTACCACTAAGCACGCTAAGCTTATTTATAGTCAAAAAAATTTTTTAAAAAAATTAAGTTAAAAATAAATATTCAAATTTTATTTTATTTTTTTAAAAAGTATATCTTACTCATATTTGATATTCTCATATTATCTTCCAAGCGACATTGGTTGAAATGCAAGCAAAGTCGAACACGGTTTTACGCAAACAAATTTTCAATTCGATTTGAAATGCCCCACACGCTTTCTTAGAGTATAGAGTGTTTTATTAATTTCATACGGTCATTTTCTATCCCAATTCCAACCAGGAAAACGCGAATTTCTATACGTGTTAATGGATATAGCCAATCACTACTATAGTGGACGTTGAAAGATACCATTTGGTCTTCCATTTCCATCTAAGATGTTATCTCATTAATTTTTCATATTTTGGGGGGTCAATTATTTTCAAATTAAAACCATTAAGTAATTTTTTTCTCTTTTCTTTTCTTCATATATATATATATATAATAAAAGAAGCTATGGGGAATTTGTAACAACAATTATTACAGTAATAAAGTGAATAAAGAAGAATTAACTAGTTATTCTTTTACAAGGTGTTGTAATGAGACCAGTTCAATTGAAAGACTAATTATTAATTAGGTTATGAATTTACTAGTTATATGTAGTAAATTTAATAAATTTGGTCCAAAAACAATTTCAAGTTTGAGTTCTACTTAAGCATATAGTGATTCTGGGTAGTCAATCTTTACTTCGGACTTTTATTTAATATTGTATTATTAAGTTATTATTTCAACGATAATCATTATGTTCATATATCATGTATCGTTGTTTACTCAACGGCAACATTCTGTTTGTGTACTAACTTTTCTGTGTTGATGAAAATCCCCTCTATAACATTTCCATGTAAAATATAACTATATCACAATCAATGGCCTGAATTTGACAAATTCTTATGTCTTAAGAAAACATCATGTGTGTGTGTGTCTATATATATATATTTGACTAATTGCACCATCTTACTTCCACTTGACTCATACAAGGACATTTGTTTTTTCGTATTTAAAGAAAAAGTTGTGATAAAGAAACCAATAAGAATCAGCTTATCTAGAAAAGCCTGTTTGCCAAGAAATTCATCAAGAAATCGGTTCGAACTTGATTTTGACATTTGTTTCCACTATTTAGTGGTTTTTCTTTTGAGTACTTCATTTGCTTTCTTTGCAAAACTTTTAAAAAGGGGTCTTTTTTTTCTTGAATGATTTTAAAAGGAGTCATAGCGAATTCAAAAAAAGAAATTTTGGTTCTTCTTGTCCAATGAATCCATCTAGAAGATATTCAATGAATAATGACATTTTACAATGAATCAATCACCCAAATTATTCCCTCCAAAAAACAACGGGCAAAAAAACGAATGAAAAAAAGGCCAAGAGTTCATTTTCAGTCAGCCCAAATATAATACCCAAGTTTTAGGCCCAAAAAAAGGGAAAAAATTACAAAAGAAATACATAGCTCTATATAAAGCCCAAAGTGGGCTGGAGCCTTATTTTAAAAAGCCCAATTTCATCAATTTTGAGCCTCTTAAGAATTATCACTTCAGCTACTATAATATTTTTTTTATAAAATAAGCTGAGATTCATTTATGGTAATTTCTTTTTTATTATAACCAACTTGTCATATATTATGTCAATTTGCTATCTCATCTTTTACTTAAGCACTTATCTACTACCCCTTTTCCCTCATACTATTCTGCCATCCTACTAATTAAAGTTATAAACCATCAAATACTCACTTCATTCGGCGTTCAGAGTTAAATTTATATATTTTTATTTTGGCGTCTGAAATTAAATATCAATTATTTTGAAATAAGTGTATTTTTTTAATTTAAAATTTCACTATATCATCTATAATTTAAGATATTTATATTATATACTAACTTATATAATCTCACAATTAATCTACATTAATAATAAGGATATCATGTTATATCAAAAACTATCCTTAATTTTTATTTTAAGTCAAATATGGATATTCAATTTCATAAGTAACAATATAATTAATTTCATTGCATGCATCTACAACTAACTTCAACTTCTTTGCAGGGAAAAAGGAACAGAGATTGAATAGATGGCATTGTGCTAAGAAATAGGTGGATTACCTTCTTAGCCACTTTTTGCTGTGATTCAATTTAATCAGATCTTTCTACCATTATAGTAAAAAGATTTGATAGTTTTGCTTCATCAGATCCATTTCTAAAACAAGAAGGTGATCAAGAAAGCTATAAAATACCACAAGAATGGGGTGAAAGGTTAATCTTGATCACTACTTCTGCTCCAGTTCCTTATAGCTTGTAACACAGCTTGTTTAACCATCTGGGCATCTATACTATCAACCTGCCCTTCTTTCTGCATACCAAAATATAAATAATGATAAACATACGAGAACCATGTATTAAAGCTACTAAAATAAAGGTAAAATCCACTTTATGAGAGAAACAAAGTGTGCATATATATGCAATCAGTGTCTGCAGGGCATACTAGCTGCAACATTATCTATGAACCTTAATTATAGATAATGAGTTATGATTAGCATAGCATATATATCGATCGATACAAATAATGATACTACACAATATTTCTATGTTAACAGTATACCTATAAGCCATTCTGCTATATTATCACATGATATACTGGCAATCATTAAGTAGAAAAAGGGGAAAAAACGAAGGATTTGTATCCAATATATTATTCAGTTATCAACATATCAACAAGTCCATTCTGTCGTTGTTAGCAAATATTTTGTTGAAACTGACCAGCGTAGCATAGACAAGGATGAAAGAGTTGTATGGAACTATTGAATCGCACGTTAGTAAGGTAGATTGGACCAATATTTTGTATAATAGTTAAGGTAATCTTTCCACTTACGAGATATTTTTTGAAGCCAAGTCTGATTTTCAACACGTTATCAGGGTTAGTCCTTGGCCTGAACGATCTTTCACCATTAAAAGCTTATAGAGTGGAGTTAATTAGGGTTCAATTCTAATTTTCAACAACAATGCTATGTTAACTACATTACTTTACGAGCAATTAATTACTCATCAAATTGTTCTGGCAAAGGAGTCAAAATCCAATTATGTGGGTACAAGTCAAGTAAGAGCCAGTAAGGCATATCTTAGAAAGAGTGGCACGTGATGTTTAAACAAATGCATGAGAACACACAGCACCGAATAAATAAATGAAACTAATAAAAACAATTTGATGCATATACAATACAAGGATTTACTTAATCTCTTCGATTTTATTCTTTTGTGCTCATTTATAGATTGATGTAACAAGAGATGAGAAATCTATAAATAAATAAATAAGCATTAGAGACACACATTCTTACTTCACTAACGGCTTCTAGGCGAAAATTATCAGAGCAAGAAACCCTAGCATCCAGTACTTCCAGGCCTAGCTCCTCGAATGCTTCCAGTATAGACACAAGAAGGCCTGGGCAGTTTCTTTCTGAAATCACGTTAACTAGAAAACCCTTCTCTAGGGTTTCCACATTTACCTGTTGGACATGTTTAATTATATACGTAGTTCAAGATATTAACATTTTGCTAAAGAAAAAATGGAAAAATTTTAAATTTCAAATGAAGAATTGAAGAACATATACAAGAATATAATAATTATCTAGTGAACAAAAAAAGAAGAAGATAAGATCATGCATATATACGTACGACGGGTAAGTTTGTATCCTCATCTGAGGTTTGTGAAGTAGCAATGTCATGGTTTAGTTTTTCTACTCTTTCTTTCAATTCTTCAATATACTTCGACGCGTCTACAATAATGGATGTTGTATTCACCTGCCAAAATACAAAATATCAAACAGTTATAAAAGAGTCATCGATCTGCAGGCCACTTTCAAAATAAACATTACATCAATAATTATATATATTCTCTAGCTGCTTATACATTTCCAACACTCCAATATATATCAGCCTTGTATATATTACAGTGAAAAGTAATTTATAAAGACTGCACATAAATTCAAATGATCATAACTATAGGCAAACATTTTAGATAACAGAGAGCTCCATGGTTGAAAATTACATTTCAGCCCCTCTCCCCCGGAACCAGAAACGCACAATATAGTTTTTCCTGTCCCCACTAAATTGCTTGCAGTCTATATGAATTGAAGATACTACTCTCTCTCTCTCTCTGTCTGCAATTAAATTTTCCGAAGGAAAGAAAGAGAGATCAAGGCAAAAAATTCGAGAAGAGACCGGTTCAATCTTGAATTCGTTTATTAATTGAATATTTGGACCTTTTGATACTGTTGTATTACAAATTAATTCATTATAAAAGAAAACACAAAATTGAACATCCTGTGGAGTATATAAAGCATTAGGAAATGAAAATCAACAAGAAAGAAGAATATGCGAATATTTAAGATATATAATCAGGGGGTTCCATAATTCACCGCACTGGAGTTTGTAGCAGAACGAAGTTGCTGTAACTTTTGTTGAAAGGCTGCCTTCTTCTGCTCCCTGCTGGAACTCATGATGATCCCTCTTCCTCTTATCTATCAACGGAGTCTCCAATAACACCGTCGTCGTCGTCTCTATTCTCAGATAAGTGGTGGTGGTTCAGGGTTTTGGAATATGGAGGCCTTTTAAAGGGAGAAGAAGAGTTTTCTAAACCTATGTGATCCCTTTTGTTTGTTTCCTGCATGAGTAAGGTTCACAGTAGATTATGACGTAATTATAATATAAATATTGTCCTCATCAGTATGAAATGGCATATCTATCCTCCAGCATATCTATTTATATATATATATATATATATATATGACCTTTTGTTTTTCTTTGATAATTTGTATCCCCAGCTGCTGCTTAATGAATCATAATATTCTTCGGCAAGGCAGATTTTCAATTCTTTTTGAATGATTATGTGCATTAAGCAATATATAATTATTATGTATACTACTTAATATTCAGCTCATTTGTATATATATATATCTAATCTTTTGGGTTGGCGTGATCATAATGGATTGTACTCAAACCCTCACACCCGCTTAAGCCGCCCACAAGCAACGTGCAAAACATTAATAAAATGCCAATTATGGCAATCATGTCATATTCGGAAATTCTTACATATATTGATATGATTTTTATAAATTATATGTTTAAAAAATTATATCATTTTAGAATGCATATTAATTATACATGCAATTAAGGCTTTTCAATATGTTATTATAATTAAAATTTGGATAATATTTTATATTTTATATTAAGTTTCAAGAGTGCAACAAGCATGCACCCAAGAAAGATATGAGGAGATTAATTAACCAAAAAATATATTTTTACATTACTATTTATTATAAACATTTTTTTCCCGACAAAGGAACACAGCAGAATATTTGCTATAGTTCAAAACCTTGTCAATTAGTTTTTTATTTTATTTTAAATGTTGTTATAGTATGTGTATATATAATATGTTGTTATAACATTTATTATGGAAGATGGTAGAAGATAATATTTTTACACAATTTGACAAAGATCACCAATGATAGGAATGTTCTGTTCTGATGGAGACCCTTCCTGATCTGGTCTTTGATCTCTCCTCCCAAACTAATCTACATGCACTATTTTTATTACATAAAAAATATATATTATTCCCTCAATTTAAAAGGAAATTTCAATTTGAAAAAATTTCTAACATCTGAAATCTGGTTAAATCTAGGAAACACAATCAGATTAATGGCGACACTATCTAATTATCTAGACAAAAACTGTCAATGTCCTAATATCTTCCTTGTCCAAATTAAGAAATTAGCACTCATCTTTCTCCCTCCAATCCCTTATGCATGCACTGGTGTTTGATCTTATATCTAAACAACCACGTTGAAGATGCTGATGAAGAGCATTGTTGCCTCAAGTCCTATTCTCAATTGCTTAAAATAAGTAATTTTTAATTTTTTTCCCATATTTGAAATATATACGAGTTATTAGCCTTGGTTTGGTTTGGCCTACAAATTTAATCACATAATAATAAAATCCAACAAATTAGTGGAAGCTTAGCCTAACACAAGGGAAAAGATCATCCTAATTTCACTATTATTCATATACTTAGATTTCAATAAATTAAATTAGCCAGCAGCAAGTTGCATATTTTACATGCACTCATTTAATGAAGTTGACCATCTCCAATTGTGTCTCACAGAAGTATAGAAACATATGCAATTGTTGATTAGTACTGGTGTACGAAAATTTAAACAACTATATATATTGGTAAACAAGAAAAGTTATCAACAAATTCGTAAAGTGTTTTTTTTTTTTACTCTTTATTTATGATTTTCCTGGAGAATCTGATCGAGAAGTGTGTTTATTTTTTATTTCCCTTGTAATAGGGTAATATATCTATTAGGAAAAAGGTTAAGAAACGGTTTAAAGAGAGAGAGCCAAATGAACACTAAAACGATATATATAGTTACAGAATGGCAAGAGAGGGTGGTAGCCTATAGGAGTATTTGGTAAATTTAGATAGAGAATGACATCTTGCATGAAGCACAAAAAGGAATACTATATGGTACGTGCAAACCCCAGAGGGAGAGCTGAAGTGAAGAGAGAGAGAGAGAAGACAAAAGGATGATGGCGAAGCGAGGGATCAGAGAGAACGGGAAGGATACAACAAGACTCGAAGAGATCCCCCGTGAGACGTGTTTGGAGGGATGCATTGACAGCTAATAATATACTACAAATACACAATTCATCACAACTCAATTTTTGACACTTTTCTCTCCTTGGGATTCATGAGCCCCCCCTTGCAAATCCAAAAAAAATTCACATTCATGTCACGAGTGGTGTTTATCCTTCCTCCTTTTTCATTTTACAAAGGTATATTTAAAAATTATATATATATATATATATATATATATATGTAAAATTCATGTTACAAGTGGCGTTTGTTTTTCTTTTTTCGTTTTCATTTTATAAAGGTCTCTCGCATTATGCCACAAGCCTTGTTTTTTCTTTCTCATTTTTCATTTTACAAAGGCATCTAGGATATCTCTTTAAATCTATAAACAACTTATATGAGTAGTGTTTTTTTTTCCCCCTCTTTTTTCATTTTACAAGGGCATATCTAGAATACTTTATTAATCTAACAATATCCACACACACATAAATTTAAATCAAAATATTAACAACTGAAATTATGATAAGTGAGACGCAGTGTAATTTAATTAGAATGACATCTCCCCAACAAGCACAACCAACACAATAGCAAGCAAACAACAATACTCACAGTGGCGTCTTCCAACACCTCCTTTCTAGTTGTAACACGCTTCTTCATCCTTGATTACTAGAAGAGAATATTTTGAAATCACGTGCTTTCCTTCCAAATTAAATTTCATAATTGCTTTTATAAGTTAGGTCAAGAGTAGAGTTGAGATATGGAGGGATGCAATGCCTATACTTTGCTTAATTTGCCAAAGAGAAAGACATGCACGTCTCCTCTCTACGTATATATAATTCAACACGTTTCCATCTCTACTTGAATTTTAGTACAATTAATGTCGTCATTCTAAGGTTGGTCAATTTTTGCTCACTGTCATCATACAATTCCACGGGTGATCTCTCTCTTCCCAGAATATTGGTGGATGAGGCCTTGCCATGAATCCCCACACCCCCATTGATATCTAGGATGGTATCATCATCACTAAGCCGAAGATTCATATATGTACATATAATTTAAAGTAACATGATATATTTTTAATTAATTAATCCCTTAAAAAATAGAATTATGAACGTAAATCACATTGACTCAACATGTAAATTCATATGAGTTTAATTATTTCTTGACACGTCGGACATTCTTGTTTTTTTTTTTTATAAGAAAAAAGGAAAAATGACATTCTTGTTTTTGTTATATTAATATTGGTGATGCTAGCTAGTCACATGATGCCCTCTTTTAAATTATTTAATAATAAACTATGCCAAGGATCGATGTTGACGTAGGAGTGGATTGAAGCGAGTAATTAATTAAATGAGTTCCATCAAAATCAAATAATATTCCTCTTATTAGGTCAATGCACGTTCTCCTGAAATAATCTTCACAAATGATATGGAATGGAGGAAAAAATATTCAGTATTAGGCATATTAGTAATATATAAAAGTTTTGGGCTGTATATGTTATATTTTTTTTTCTTGGAAGGGATCTTAATTTACTGGGAGCTCTATAAAGACAAGCATGCCAATTATCGTGACAACTGTATTGCAATACTAATACTAAAGTCTATATAACACTATTAATTATCCTTTGGGATACTCCAAAGACTATATATAGGGAGATTCCAATTCTCAACAAAACCTCCTAAAATAGAAGCAACTATCACTTCACAAACAAGATGAACTTTGGGTCCACGCGTCATTACAATTAATTCTCTCTCAATATAAAACCCTTTTTCTTTTTCTTTAATCAGTACTACTCACCTGCCATGAGATAGAGGGAACTTGGAAGAGCCAAGAAATTTTTTTAGTTTAAAAAAATAAAGAAAGAAAAAGGGGTTTTGAGCCTGATCAGGGTTTTCTTCAGAATGGAGAAGCTTGAGTGAGCCTCACATTGATTTGAATATTAATTGATAATAATGTTGTCAGCTTCTTACAAAGACAAATCACAACGTACCCACTCATTCACATGTGTGCATTAATCATCACTACAAAACAATCGACCACATAAACAGATATGCTGCTCGAAGGCTTGTCCATTGCCCAAGCTCCAATTTTCCATTTCATAGCCACTATAGCCTCTCTGGAAGCTTTGTGATTTTCTCACTGTTTGCAATTCATAATTTCAGTATGAGCTACTCATCTCATCTCATCAAATCCTATATATCATCATAAATTATACATGATGACTATATGAATATTGCACTCAAAGATCTAAATAATATTGTTTCTCATAATTTTATAACATTTCCATGCATGTTATTTCATTATATGCCTTATATATCGTCATAAAGATGTTTCAATGTTTACATTTTATTTTAAAATTAAATATTTATTTATTTTTTAAAAAATGAATACATTTATCATAAATATACCTACGTATAACAGCCTTTTGATTTAAAAATTTTATATTTTACTAAATTATATGATCCTCGTACGAATGTATTAATAATACGGTTACGTTCTTAACATCATCTTGGCCGAAGTTTTAATGATCGAAATGCCTAAAATGAGAGTACAAAAATAGTATTGGTCTCTAAAAAGCTGAAATAAAGATAAGAACACATAATTAAAAATCAAAGATAATTCAAAGTTGAAAATCGATAATTAATCTTCCATTAAGTTAAATATCAACATTCAGTTTCATATGAACAGAGGTAGAAATTGTTAATCATATGTTTTGTGCCTTCCATACATAATACCTAGAGTGAATTATGATCCCCCGCCCCCCCCCCCCCCCCAACTTAGTGGTTTTCCTTCAACATGACTTTGCTAGATGGTATTATTTGAAACCACACGCATTTCTTCTCTCCTATAGTATTTCTCAAATGAAGTAATGATAACAGGCAGGCGTTCGGTTGTTGCCGTGAACTCGTTTTTGTTTGTTACTTTTTTCTCCTCATTGATATTCCAAACTCAGACATGATATGCAACTACAATCTCTTTTATTTCATGATGTGACTTTGTGCTTATCACTCTCTATGGTGATTACATATTGTTACAAAACAATCAAGTACAATGATACATACCAAGACAAGCGTGACTACCAGATATATATACACTTGATTATTCTTAATTCAATAGTAACTTTTTTTTTTTTGTTATCCCCAACGTCCACCCTTTCCCAAAACTATTCTGATCAATCAAGAATGAAAGAAAATGCAAATACCAGTACAAACCAGCCATCAGAACAGTGCCCTGTCGAGACTTGCTTGGTGACTTTGGCTTGATTGTGTTACGTCTGTCAGATATTGTAGGTAGACATGTGAGTGTTTGCACAATTTGCAAAATGCTATTAGCTAACACAAGATAATTGAGTTGAAAGGGCGAGGGAAAGACCAAACAGAACACACTGTGCTAAAAAGCTTTGAGGTAATTAGGACGAGGACATGAAGTTCACGGGCAAGTTTCCAATTATAGAACATAAAATTCTAAAGTGCCATACCATCACAAATGTGCCAGGACTTGTGTGTATATATGTCCTTAATTTGTTTTACTCATTGAAACATGTCGGCTAGCTATAGCCAAACTTCACATTTGAAAGCTACGGTACTTGACAGACTGCAATCTTTTCTAGCCAAATTTATAATTAGCATTGGACCAATATTAGAGCTTATTATTGCTGCCGAGTCGAATCAAAACCTTTTTTTCTCCCCCCCCCCCCCCCAACAAAATGGGAGTGAAAAAGATCACAGAACTTTTGAGAAATGAGACTGCAGTATGCAGCAGCAGCAGGGTTTGCATAAGACATTTATCAAACACGAAGAGGGGACCTTTTTAGTTTAGTGTTTGAGACCGTTTTTTTTTTTTTTTGACAAAAGTGTTTGAGAGAATGGAATCCGTGTATTGAACTTTGATCATGGGAGAGATGTCAATATCTGGTCTTTTCAATTGGGATAAGTTGAGTCTTCACAGGAACAAAATATCATAGTTAGCATTTGGCTATTTGAACGAGCTTTTTCAAGATTCGAATGATGATGGTCCTTACTCGTGGCTACAGGTCTAGAACTATTAGTCACCATCAAGACCGTGACCAATATTATAGGTTGAAAGCTCGGTCTCAAAAATTCCAGTTCATGTAGTTTATATCGTTTGATACTTTGTTGGACAACAAAATACGCTACATAGACTATTTTATTTTATTTTTTGTCGAACAGCCAGATTTAGGTTATCAACAATCAATATACAAGAAGCATCTGATATCCTTCGAGTTTTTTAATACATTATATATCTAGCATCCTTTTTTTTTTTTTTTTCCTTTGCGCACCCGATTATCTAGCATACGTTCTAGTAAAGATTTTGGTAATTTTTTGCCTATTGTTTTTGTAAATAAATTAAATATGACATATATTTAAATAATTAACTAAGAAAATCACACGGAGTGAAGTAACCTAATAATTGAGTAAATTAATTACACAAACAGACTTAAAATTTATCGTAATAAAAAATACACTATATATACTTTCTTGAAAGAAAGAAAAAAATCATGCTTTATAAATCGTAAGCAAGTACAAAAATGATAAGATTGACAAATACATTCTAACCTTTAACTTTGCATCACCATCCATCTTCAAAGTACCAATTTAAAAGACTCTTTAATAAATAAATAAGATCTAGTACTTTAATTATTAAAAAGAAAAAAAAAAGAAAAGAAGAAGAAGAAGAAGAAGTTCTAACATATATCACAAAATACACAACATGAGCAAAAGATGAAAGAAAAGCCTTTTACAAAGCGCTATATCTTTGGGCTCTTTCTAGTCTTGTTGTGACTTAAAAGACTCCTTGAAAGTAACCAAAGAATACAGGTTCCAAAAGGATAAGAAATCATGGAGTTTTGAGGGCTACAATAGAAGTGGGACATGTTGAATTCTTCTATTGAAGGATCCCCTACAAGTGGCCCAGGTTGATATCCCCAATAATGGGCCCGTCGACCAAATTTTCATCTTTTACTCCCTGAGAGACTTCAGAGAGATAGAGCCCATTTAAATATACTATTCTTGATGGTCCATTAATTCATATTCTTTGTAGTAATTTTGTGGTAATTGTAATTCTAAGAATGCGTTCGTGCATTTTCCAAGTGAAGTTACAGTGAAATGGAGATAGATGACAATTTGAGCGTTTAATAGGTATTAATCTGAGCTAATCCTAAGACTACAATGAATGCATTGATAGATATAACAATTACCATTAACCAAAATAACTTATGATTGACTTCGATTTGGGCAAAGAGGAAAAAAAACCTTAGAATCGTGAGTTTGCCTTTGCCTCCCCAACCTGAAGAAATTCAAACCAAGAAATTGAAAGTGACTATCAAATTTTTAGTATACTACCACGTCAACTAATTGTCAATTATCAATTTTAAGGAGATAGTTGTGCAGTTGTATCGTGTATCTAATAATAAGTGTTTAGTTGTATCGTGTATTTAATAATAAGTGTTTGTGTTATGTGAGTATCTAATAATAAGTGTTTAGTTGTATCGTGTATTTAATAATAAGTATTTGTGTTATGTGAGGATAACATATTTTCTATATTGTATATACGTATCTTATAGGATCACGTGCTCTATCAGTTTTAGTATTACATGATTATCATAATAAGTCTATATATTGACGTACCTATTGTCTGTAATTTGATGACTTTGATATGAGAATAGGTTCATACCTTAGCCTCTATTTTTATACTAATCAAATGATATGTCGACTTTAGAAAATCAATTAACTGGACGGAATGTTTAGGCAGTAATCGAAGCATTCAAATAGATATAACATCTCTATATTATTTACACAATTCAAATCATCCAAGTTAATTATATGTTGAAAATGTCTTAAAGGAATTGAATGTTCTTTATGCTAAGAACAAAATCATGTTCATTGATGGCACTCTACCCATGCCAGATGCAGATTCACAAGATTTCTCTCATTGGAAGCGCTGTGATGCCATGGTTAAGGGATGGTTGCAAGCAGCTATGGAGAAAAACATTCGAACCAATGTTCGATATGCACATAATGCCCATGACCTCTGGGAAGAGTTGAAAGACAGATTTGGATAAATTGGAGCATCCTGAGCATATGAGATTCGGCAAGCCATCAGTATCTTACATCAAGATTCAATGTCAACTGCAACTTATTTTACCAAACTCAAGGCTTATTGGGATAAAATAGTTGCAATATCACCATTGTCTCGCTGCACTTGTGGTAAATGTATTTGTGATGTCGAGAAACGAGTATTAGATATGAGAAAGCGAGATAAAATGTACGAATTTTTACTAGGACTAAATAATGACATTTTTTTGTTATCAAAACTCATATTCTTGGTACAAATCATTTTCCATCTCTTGATTAGCCTATCAAAAAGCAGTTGAAGATGAACAATAGTGTCAACTAGTTTTTCAAAGGCGTCCTTCAGTAGAACCAACAGCATTTCATAATAACAACCCAATAGATGGCAACAATTGTAGATAAACGATTGGTCAGAAAAAAATGGTCACGTTGTAGTCACTACAATAAGTTAGGGCACACAAGGGAAACCTATTTCGAACTTGTAAGGTATCCCATAGGCTAGAATCAACGGAATGACAATGATAACAATAGTTATAAATCAGATAGTCGGCGACGAGAAAGGAGAAATTCAGGCAACAGATTTTCACAGACAGTAGCAAATTCAGTTGATATTATATCTCTACAAACCTTAACTTCTGAACATTATAGCATATTAATTTGATTTCTTGCAACTGATGATGATTAGAAATCTCAGGAACAACCCAATCAACTTCAAGTTAATATATCTGGTAAAAAAATTTCACAAAATTCTCTTTGGATATTAGATTCAGGGGCTACTATTCATATCACATCAATGAGGGAAATATTACAAAATTGGATATCTGATTACAAAGGCCTTTCAGTTAAAATTCCAAATGGAGAATACATGGTTGTTGAAGGACGTGGCAGTGTGTGCCTTATAGATAAACTCATTTTAAAAAATGTTCTATATATTCCTAATTCCCAGTGTAATCTTTTGTCTATTTCTAAATTAGCTCAAGATAATCATTGTGTCTTAATATTATTTCATGACTTTTGTATCATACAGGAATTACCGATGAAGAACCTGATTGGTTTGGGTAAATGCGTGGATGGTTTATATTATTTTTAGAATGCTGAGAAGATATTATCAGTTATGAGAAAAGCTTTTTATGTTCTTTGGCACAAAAGATTAGGTCATCCATCTCATAAAAATATGTTTCCTTTTATTTCTGTAAACTTTGATAGCATTCTCAATTGTGACTCATTCATTAGGGCAAAACAAACTAGACTTCTTTTCCCCTTTAGCAAAACAACATCAAAAGATTGTTTTGATCTAATTCATTGTGATGTGTGGGGTCCTTATTGAGTTACATCTCTTGAAAGGTTTCATTTTTTCGTCTCTTTAGTTGATGACCATTCAAGACGTGTGGGTTTATTTAATGCATAATAAATCTGATGTTAAATTTCATCTTTCATGATTTTTTCATATGGTGCATACACAATGTGGAAAAAGAATAAAACTTCTTCGTTTTGATAATGGGAAAGAATTTCAATCCGCTTCATTGCTCAAATTCTATACTCAGCATGGCATTGCTATTGAAAAAGTTGCTCATATACTCCTCAACAGAATGATATCATTGAATATAAACATCAACATTTATTAGAATTAGGTAGAACACTTCGGTTTCATTCTAATCTTCTTATAACCTTGTGGAATACTTGCATCCTAACTTATGGATATTTAACAAATAGAATGTCATCTAAACTACTTTGTAACAAAACACCTTTTGAGCTTCTGCATCATCACTTATCTGTTTATGACATTCTTCGCGTATTGGATGCTTATTATACACAAAAGACTTAACACAATCAAATAAATTTGCTCTACGTGGTCGACTTGGTGTTTTTATTGGCTATCCGACTGGACAAGAAGGCTACTGTGTGTATGATCTTCAAACTCAAACTATATTTACTACAAGAAATATCCATTTTTTAAGACATTTTTCCTTTTCTCATATCTTCTAGTACATCCACTTGTCCAAATTCTTCTAGTTCTTGTTGTTTTCCTACTTCTTTTGTAGATGAACCTGTCGGTCCATATCCTTTACTGCAATTGGGAGAAAATTCTCATACATAAACAATCCAACCTGTGCAAGATGCAATACCAAAAATCTAGCAATCCAAAACAATTGGATTGTCTTCTTCTTTCATTCCTAAATCTCCAAACAATCTTCAGCAAGAAACCCATTATTTTATTTCTTCTAATCATTCTAGACAATACCCAAGTCGAGCTAGGAACCTTCCAAAATATCTAGAAGACTTTGTCACTGATATATCTACTTGCATACAATTACAAGAAGATGACCTATCCATGCATGAACCAAATCCATCAGGTAATTCTACTGGCAATTCAATTGTTCATCCTTTATCTAATTTTCTCTCCTTTGATAAATTTTCACTTTCACATAAAACCTTTCTTGGGGCCATTATTACACATGATGAGCCTAATTCTTATCAAGAGACATCACAATTTGGACATTGGCAATAAGCAATGACAAAATAAATTCGTGCTTTAGAGGCCAATGATACTTGGGAATTAAAATATTTACCTCTAGGAAATAGAGCCATTGATTCTAAATAGATTTACAAAGTGAAGTTTAAACCAGAGAGGTAAAAAGGTACAAGGCAAGGTTGGTTGCAAGAGGTTTCACACAAGAGCAAGGCATAGATTTTCATGAGATGTTTGCTCCGGTTTCTAAGATGGTAACTATTCGAGCATTACTTGTTGTGGTGACAATGAGAAATTGGCATTTGTAGCAATTGGATGTTAATAATGCTTTTCTACATTGAGATTCGGCAGTACCTCAAGGTTTTCTGGCACGATTGTTGGGCAAGGTTGCCGACTTAAGAAGTCCACTTATGGTTTAAATCAAGCCTCAAGAAACTAGAACTACAAATGCACATTTGTTCTTCTAACACTGAATTTTAGTTTGTCAAAAGCTAATCATTCATTGTTCATTTATCGGAGAAATGATATTTTTTGTGGTAGCAATTATTTATGTGAATGATGTAATCATAACTGGAAATTATATGCCTTTCTAGATGGTGTCAAGCAATATTTAGATATTCAATTTGGCATCAAGGATTTGGGAAAGTTGAAATATTTCTTTGGTATAGAAGTTGCTAGAATAAATGAGGGATTGGTTCTAAGCTAACACAAATACACTTTAGATTTGTTAAAGGAATATGGATTAACGGGTTGTAAGCCCTGCTATGTGCCGTTAGAACAAAAGTTTGATTTTAAAAACACATTGAAGGAAGAATTTGTTGATTGTGAAAGGTACAAAGATTAATAGATAGGCTGCTTTATTTATCTCTCACGAGACCTGACTTTACACATGTTGTTAATCTATTAAGTCAGTTCATGAGTCAGCCACAAGAAGTTCATCAAGATGCTGCTTTTAGAATTTTAAGATATCTGAAAAATTCAGTTGGACAAGGGATACTACTAGCTAAGAAAAATGATTTAATTCTACGAGCATATTGCGATGTGAATTGGAGTGACTGTAAATTATGTAGAAGGTCAACAGCAAGCTACTCCTTTGTTCTGTGACAATCAGGCAGCTATCCATATAGCTACCAATCCTGTTTTTAATGAATGTACGAAGCATGTGAAGATAGATTGTTACTTTGTTAGAGAGTATGTTCAATCCAAACTTGTGAAGAGAAGATACATCATTATAGACTGCTTGCATATTTATTCACCAAGGTTCTGAGTTTCATTTTCTATTTGGCAAGATGGGCATTTGCAATTTATATGCTCCAGGAGAGTAAAGGAGATAGTTGAATAGTTAGTATTGTGTATATAATAATAAGTGTTTGCGTTAGATAAGGATAAAATATTTTCTATATTGTAATCTGTATATTTTAGAATTATATGCTTTATCAGTTTTAGTAATGTAAGGTTATTTCCGTCATGAAGTTATCCGAATAAGTCTATATATTGATGTACTTACTGTTTGTAATTTCATGACTTAAATTCCTTATTCTTCTTCAAATTTGGTCAGAGGAAGTGATCTCCATCATGAAGTTCGGGAAACCGTTGTAGAGAAATGCAAGCTGTGAAGCCCAATGGAAAATAATTATTTTTCAAGAACTCAAAAGCCTTAGCCTAGATGGCCAAGAAAAAATTCAAGAATATGTGGAAACTTTCTGGAGGGCTGGACATACTTGGCTTACAATGCAAGAACATCCGTTTCAGGAAAAAGGATGACCTCAAGATAGATTGGGAAGTACTGTAGGGGGTGGATAGTGAAGATGGAGAATTTCCAAGATTGTAAGGGTGTTTGCAGTAAGCGCCAATTTAGACAGGGAACTTCAGTAAAACGGAGCCGTTTTGGTTGGATTTGAAGTTTGAGGACTTGACAAGATTCTGCAGTGAATGTGGGCGTTTGATTCAAGAATCAAGATGAGGTGGTGGGATGTGTAAGGGGTGCAGAGGAATGAGAAATATGTCCCCGGTCAAGAACCAAAATTTATAGTACGAATGAGAGGTTATGCACTTCGAATTTTTAGACTGCTGTCCAGACCCAGAGTCTGTGATAAGGAAAAGAAACTGGAAGACATACGAAGGGTAATAATGAAAAGGTAAAACATTTTTCAGAGATCTTCACATTTTTAATAGTTTTAATTGTTCTCTATTTTATGTGCAGTTGTCATTTACCACCTCGATCAAAAGTTTAAACTAATGAAGATATCATAATTTATAGAGATAGCAGTAATAAGAAGTGAAGAATGATATTTATAGACTTACAGATCTGATTGTAATTCACAGAAGACCTTTAAAAGGTTAATAAAGAATTAAGGATATGGCCACTTCTAACTGTTATGAATGTGTTGGAAAAAACTCGAGGATGAGTGTTGCTGTGGTATTAGTGTCATAAGAATCCAGAGAAGGAGGGCTTATATGTGAGTTTTTTGGATGGAATTCGTAATGCTTTTTGTCCTTTGCCATCTTCAACTTGATGATTAAGTATCATTTTTTCAGTTTCTGGGGTAAGAGCGCAATGGAAAATTCTAGTGAGAGGCATAGTCCATGGAGGAAAACTAAGCTTACAAAAGAATAATTCATGATACACCATGTAGATTGAGTCAAATTCCATATAATAATCACCAGGAAAGCTAATATAAAAACAATGACACCTGTATAGAATCTATTGTCTTGCACGGGCACTAACTTTCTCTTGTATATTTTGAGATAATAATTTTGTAAGAACCAAAGACCTTGGATTGAAGGAAAATTTCTAAAGAGTGGCGAAATTATTTCTGGGAAATTATGGTAGATATTTCTGATCAAGGAACCCAAGATACTAAAGACACTTCAAATCTGATATAGTAGTCTTACTCATTTTATGGAAGCATATGTTCTGTTGCAGGAGGATGCACCTGAGATCCAAAAGGAGCATCATGATGCAGAGAAAGATACAAAACTCGGAAAGTTGATATTAAAACTGAGCAGGATCTTTACGCAGCTAAGATAGTGTGTTAGAATCTAGAAATGTTTTTAAAATTTTGGGGGAAAATCAAGGCACCTCTTCCATGGCCTTAAATCCATTATCCTACAGTCATCTGCCAGTATTATGTTAAAGAGTAAAGATTCATCACCAGGCCATCTCAATTTGACAAGATTTGAAAATTAACTAAAAATTTTAAGTATCAGCAGGCTGAAAGTTAGCCTCCTAAAAGAGGAACAGTAATCACAACAAAACAAAGTGTTAGTTGTTGAATTCTTTCAAGAATTCAGGGGGGGTGCCCAGTATCTAATGAATCTTTCTTCTCTCTGAATTAAATAATATCCAATCCCTCCTAAAACAAGCAAATAATGAAACCATCAACTACTCCAATCAAAACTACCATCCATCTTTTCAAAACCAGAGCTCTTGCCATGGACATGATCAGCTCCTTTTGGTACCTTTACCATATATACTAATTTGCTTCCCCTCTCAACTTGTTTAACTCCTCTTACCATTCCATACAGAAAGCATTGTTGATAATGTATATGTCAGTTTCATTCAAGGAATATAATGCTGCAACACAAGTACAGTTGTCCAAACACAAATTTGCACATCCTTCCTGGCTAACACTGACCTTACTGAGAATGCCTCTCAGCACACTAGTTACACCTTGTAACTCGATCATCTCTGCTTGGCTTCTTCCACAAAGCCGTCTGGTATTCCCTCACTGCAATTAGAAAGTGACCTACTTCCTCTTGTTATTAGCCGAATGCAAGAGCACGAATTTGAAAAGGTACAAATACCATAGGCTTTACATGCCAAAAGGAAAATCACATGTAGTACCAAGAGCTGATAGGAAGCTTGAAACCCTTGTTTGTCTGTTGAGTAGAAATAGAGTCCTAAATTACCAGTTGTATTTGACAATGCTAGAAATCTCAGGGGTTGAAGATTTTGTGTCGTAATTTCAGCAACTTTCTGACTTATTCCACTAAAGATCTCAAGTGCTTCTGAAGTTAACTGAATGTATGTAATGTTCTGCTGATCATGAGAAGGCTTAAATTCCCAGTAAGATACCTCCACATACCAGAATTCAGATAGAGTGCAATCTTATCATACTGAATCTCAAAGAATAGAATATACTAGAATTGCTGCTGATGAATGAAGTTAACCGAGTTTTTGAACTGAGTCTTTGGCCCCAAGCATTACATCAGTGGGAAAATTGAAACTTTGCCATTTAATCAAGTTCAGGGCATCAACTAATACAAGGTTTCCTGTCTTTAGTAGGTGGAGTCTCTGCACAAATGTTAAAATTTGTTATTAAAATATAGATGTAGTTTTGACTGCTATCCGCTATCAAAGGCTAAAAATCATAAACAAAAGGAAAAAAAAAATCATGAACAAGTTCCAACTAGCTAGGAGTTGTACTTACAAATTACCTTGACGCCTTGGCCAGAAGTTCCACTCCGCCATCCCACCCTTTCTTCCTGGCCTTTGAGCTGCAAGTTCCATATCAGTAAACTCGAGCATGCATTTATCTTTAGTGTAAAATCGTGATAAATGACCAGAACTCCATACTTTAACACTTCCTAGAAAAACATCAAGTGAACACGAGTACTTCTCATTGACAGCTTCAACACTAACAGCATTCTAAAGTTTGGTTCCTTCTGATCTGTCTCATTAGAAAAGCTCTCCCTATGAACCACTAGTGTATTCAGTAGGTATAGCAAGTCTAACCTGATAGCCAATTTGAATATCAGAGTCACCATAGCCACAGGTGAAAAAAATGAACAAGAATAGCAAGAACATAATAGATTCTCATTCTCATTTTCATGAGTGATTATCACTGCTTACTTTGACATCTTCTTCTGTGATTCTCGTGTGTTGACACATATCTAATGGTTGATTGGTTCTCCTGGTGGAAGTGGAGGGAAAAAAATTGAAGGGAAGAAAGGGTAGGCATGGGTAGTATCACATTCATGTTGAGACCTCATGAGTGCCACCCCACTCCTTAAAGCAGCAGGTCCTCCATGTGAGTTGGGCTTTTAACATTCATGTAGTGGGGAACTTGAGGATGAACGTTATATTTAACCCTGTGACTCAGGCCTCTAAAGTCCCTTTCTTTCCTTTTGCTTATATTGTTAATAATTTCTTTACGATCTATATCACATAAGTCAAAATAACTTTTTTGATAGTTAAGAACAGATCAAACCAAGGCCA
>SRSM01000373.1:0-43052 GCA_019593545.1 Apocynum venetum
TATTACTTTAAATTGAATTTTCATATTTGACTGATTTATTTTTTTTAGAGGTTGGAGAAATGAAAATTGATCTTGAGTACAACAATCATAGGTGGAGAGTATGTGATTACTCTTGAGTTCTCAAATTTAGGACACAACGCAGCTGAATGAAATAGGGAATTGACAGATTGATGCATTTTGCACTCTAAAACAATTATTTATTAGAGTATTTAGTAAGTTGAACTTTTGTTTTTTTTTTTTGGAGTTAGAGACAATAGTAGTTTTCAGTAACCTTATGGGATCAATCATCAAATGACTTGATGTAGACCGCACTCCCAAAGTGTTTCTTTAAATAGAATCTCGTAGGGCTAAAGGGCTTAACCCCATTGGAGCAGTTTCTCCCCTTTTGTCACTTTGATTTGGGACTCTCAAAGTCCCACTCTCTAGGGGTAGGTTTCGGTCTATTTTGATGGCACATCATTTCAAATAGTCAAAAGCCTTATTGACTATTGAGCCTCAAGAAAGGTCAAAAAGCTATTCAACCAGATACTGCTATAAGTAACAATGGTAGTGTAAATAGTTGAGGTAATGCATAATAGATTGAATGCAATGACTAATTCTTTATTCCTTCAAAAAAAAATTTGAGCCTAGTTTTTATTTTTATTTTATATTTTGTCTTTAGACCTAAATATTAATTATTAACTTAAAATATCTATTTTTAATATATAGAGAATTTAATAATTTTCAAATGATTAATTGTGAGTAATCTTGTTATGTCTATAGTCTTGCCGGTAAGCAGATTCCCATTTCAATCTTCAGTTTATATATAATTCATATTATATAGTAATCTCAAAAAGATTTTTATAAGGTATCATTAGATATTACCATCAACTTTATAAACAATTATGTATCTACACATTTGTCATGTGTATTGATACCAAATATAATGATTATACTTTTCATTCAAGTCTTTCATGTTATTCTCATTGGTAAGTGGTAAACTTTTCCTTTGTTTGTGGTAAATAGTGAAGTAGCTTTAAAACTTCAGTTCAATGGGCTTTCAAAGTGGAAAATCGACAATAATGATAATGACTACAAATTCTAAAGTGAGCAGACTAAAACCGTCTATTAAATGTACGATAAAAAGAACAAATTAAGTATACTCAATTATTAATCATTACACACAGATTTCAAACAATATCTCTTATCTTCACCAAAGTATTTTGCCTCGAATATGAAAAAAAACAGTAAATATTCTTCGACTGTATCAAAAGTATCTTTAAATTTGATACGTTTATATGAAATTAATGTCTATATTTGACTTAATACAAGAATTTTTAAGAAAGTTATTCAAATTCTTGCTATTAATGTAATTAATGGTGGCGTAAATTTTTTAAATTAAAAAGATTATTAAAAAAATTAATTTTTTTTTAAAAAAACAATAGACATTTAACTAGATATCTTGCAGACATTTCTTATACCAAGATTGAATATTAGTAAATCTTACTAATATATAATGAAACGAAAAATAATGATTCGATTAAAATATCAAATTGAAGTTTTGCATTTGTTGGAGGACTAGGGTTTGCTAATGTTGTGCTGTTAATAGTAGAGTAAATAGGAAGATATTTTATAAGCCAGACATGGCTAATTAAATAGGAAAATTGGATGGTGATCAAACATGGTCTATACAGCCCCAGTGGACCACCTGTTGTCTAATTTTAGGAGTTTGGTGGCAAAGGAAAAGGAAGGAAAAAAAAAAAAACGATATTTTGGGGGTCTCACTCAATTGCTCCCACAATTAGTGTAATCCAACGAAGTTGTTGAAGGGTTTGCTTTGTTATCGCGTCATTGACTCTTCAAAGGGCTCGTAGATTTTTTTTAGAAGAAAAAATCTTGAAAGCGAATCATCATTTTTCTTTGACCAATCTTACCTAAAATTGATAGTTTATTCTTTTAAAAGAAAAATCTAAAGAAGATAACTAGTGGAAAATAGTAGGAAAAAATAGAGGTAAAGAAGGTGTTAGTTTGATTTGATACTAACTTACTTTTTTGTATATTTTATAAATTACGGTACAAAATAAATTTATTAATTCTGCTACCTCTTAAATATAATAATTATGAATATACATGAGTGTTGCATGCTGTACAAGCAATCAACTGCCATAATTTATATATATGTGTGCGTGTGTGTGAGAAAGAGACTGTTTGGTTTTACTTTTTTTTTTTTTTCTTTTTCGGAAGGGTTTGGTTTTACTTTTATACTTCAAAAACGTCACCCCCCCCCACAGACACCACACACACATATATATATATATATGTATATCTTAAATTATACTATATTTTTTTAAGTATCTAAAATAACTTATTTAATATTTTGTTATAAAAAATTAATTTTCATATAATTAGAATACTAAATATCAAGTTAAATATTTTATCTCTCAAAAAATATACATTTTTACATAATTTAAATCAAACAAACTATACATATGTTATATAATTCTAAATAAATATATATTTTTTTTTTAAACAGCATAAAAAATGTAGATTGTTTATATTTGTGAAACAGATGAAAGTAGAAGCATATATCTAACTTGTTTTATGCAAGCCCAACGTGGCGCCATTTAACTTGAAATTTTAAAGTCATCATTGGCATTAAGGAAAAACAAGTCGAGATTTTCCCCTTTTTTTTTTTTTTTTGAAAATCATTTGTTTTATGACTTAAACGTGGCCATTCTAGGTCCAAGGAATTAGGTAGAGGCAAATCGTGGTAGAAGCAGTCTCTCGTGACTTCCGTTTTGGACCCTCTTTTTCTTTCTTTTTTCCAATGTCAGAATAGTATACCTTCTGTTTTTTTTTTATTTCTCGACAAAAACAGGAAAGAGAGCAGTAATTACTATATATTATTTGTTAATTAAGGATCATTGTACCAGTTAATCGTCTCCTTTATTGTTCAGAGAAACGTAAAGATAGTTATATAGATGCATCCTGTCAAGTTATGTTTAAAGAAAGCAAAGGGTTAAAACAATAAATTCACAAAATATGTTATCAAAGCAAGAGAGTATTTTAAATAATATGTTATCTTGTTTTATGCGAATCGATCTACCTACTATATAATATATGATTTTCAAATATAGCTACAACATTGCATTTCTGTGTATTAGTGAGTTTAACTATTACAATGTTAAAGTTTTATCCTAATTAAAGGCAAAAGTGATAAAATTTTAAATATAAAATTAATAAAAGTAGTCTATATACTCTAAATTTGTGAGAATAAAGAATTTTTCTTAAAGAAATACACTACACGTAGAGAAGGATTTGTCAATTTATCAAACTATGCTTGTGGAATGATCCAAACTACTTGGCATGCTTTCGCATAATATAATCTACACTTTATGAGTTGGAATACTAATTTTCAAGAGAATGAAAGGAGAGGAATGATGTGGGTTGGTAATTTGGCATCTATCCATTAGTGCACTATCTAATCTTTCTTCCTATTCCAAAAAGAAATGGATTGTGACCCTAAAAGATGATATCCCAAGATGAAAGTTGCCCATCACAAATTATCTCTAATAAAGATAGAAGCACTACACACTTGATTTCTTCCTTCTTTCTTTATGAAGAAATAATGTCTAAGGGGAAGATGCTCCTCATACCATGTACTTCAGGAACATAAACTATTTTAGCCATGTGATTGGTAGCCATCTCTATGGAGCCTTAATCAAATGGTTCCGAAATTTGGGAACTAGAAAACCTCTTGTGGCATAAATAGTATGTACTATCTTCACTATTTTAAAATTAGGGTTCTCTAAGTTATGATTCTTCATGTTTAAAACTTTATTATATAATATTTTATCATAACTTTTGGGACGGCTTCTCTATTTCCTGAATGCATGCTTGGTAAATGGACGTTTTGTGCCTTAGAAAGTATAGACAATTCTAGATCCCAAAACGTACCAGATCTCCTTTTCTATAACATGCAAACAAAACTTAAAAAGAAAAAAAAGAGATAAAATGTTTAGCTTTTGAGGCCATGCATTGCATGTATCTTTCAATCCCTTGTTTGCATCTACAAAACTATCATTATTTTAAACCATGCCCACATTCAGAATCTGATCTAAATTTGTAAAAAGCGATATCCTCTGTTTTGCCTAAACTATCTAAATTTTCAAGTTGGCTTAGAATACATTAAATTAAAGAAGTTAAAATATGTATACCTGTTACAAAACACAATGGAAAATGACTAATCAAAAGGACTATTACACCACTGCCAGTGCAATGACATAAATCCTACGTCTTTCTTAACAGAAAATTAGCCAATCCCAACTGTAATTTGCCTCTTGAATTGTCCCAACTTTGTTGAGTTCTGAAATTACAATGATGTAGACCTTGGGACATTGGTTCATATCGGTTTTGTTTTGGTTCTTAATCTGGAGATGAAGCTTTCCAAGTTTCTGTAGCTTGATAAAGAGTTATTAATAGAAAAATGGCAAAAACAGAACAAGCCAAGACAGATTGTACATTAGAATAAAATCGCTCGTCTTTTTTTCTTTTCTTTTTCTTAATCATATAGATGTGGATGGAATAAACGTTTCCTCGAACAAATTAAAAGTTGCCCTCCAAGCTATAAATCTAACAAGATTTTCAAAGAAAAAAACAAACGAAAACTTATAATTATAGAGCATATTGATGTACTGCCATTTTTCTTTTTCCTTTTATTTTGAGCTCTAATTAATGGATATTGATGTACTTTGATCCCATGTTTTCTTTGTGTCTTTCATTGTCATTGTTTAGGCAGGATGCCCTTGGAATCCCCTTGCCCAGTCTACAAGTACTTCTTACAGCAAATATTATCATAAGAAAATGGGCCCAAATTGAGTACTAACTCAAGAAATATAGAAACTACTCGTGGAATTGAGGGAGCCACATTATTTTTTATCTAATGCGTTTACATGATATAAGATAATCGTATCTTTAATATTAGAATATTTCTTATAGAATGAGCATCACAATAGTTTGAACTTTTCATGAGTTATCTTAAACGTGTTATTAAAAAATATCATGAGAATTCTTGGATAAGTCATTTTTATCAAAGACAAAGGTCGTGTTTCTTATTTTCATTTTACTACCTTACACATTAATTTAGTATTTGAAATTTTAATTTCATTGAAAAATAATTAAACATGGTTTTTTTTTTGGGGGGGAGGTTAAAAATCATTAGTTTATGTTGGAAAGACTAAAATGCCTTTGGCAAATCATTACGTCCATTCTTTTCCAATAATCTTAGCTTGGCGACATTGTCACATTAATTAGTTTAAAGTTCTTTTATTTTGGCATAAAAATATATTGCATGACTTTTTCATTTATTAATGATCCATCATAAATTTCCAAAAATCATTGGTCCCACCTCCCAAACTAACATTGAAATTTTCCCCGTACATTAATCATTTGTTGTTCTTCTTTCTCCCTTAAACATATACTAAACAAACCTAGCACATGGGCTTTTTAGCCCAAATCCACAAGTTTGAATGTTTCAATAGGCTTTTTCCAACTGTGGACCGGTGGGAGCAGAATGATAAGGATAATAATTCCAATTGGGTAATGCCCAAAAATATATTTCTTTTAGCCCAAAATATGTGGAAGTTTTTTTAATGACTTCACGTATAACGGGCCAAGGCTGATGTATAGTGGGAAGTATTCACCTCTTCAACAATTGCCCAATTAGTTGTCAACAGAAATTACAAAATCAACATTTAGAGAAACTGATGACAGGTAGCCCTCGATGGGGCTTACATAGGCAGAAAATGAAAACATTCTATTTTTATTTATATTATATTTTAAATGTTGAATTTATTCAAATAAATTTATTTAAAATTATACTAATAATTTATTTAATTTTAAAAACTTACATATCACTAGCGTATTTGGTTTTATCACTACTCCCTTAATATCAAGGTAATATGATAATTTTTCTAAAATTAAAATTTCTTCTAAATTATTGTATTAAGTCAAAAATTAATATTCAATTTCTGAATTATGGAGTAAATATAAAAATGGTAGATTTGAAAAGTTGAGAAAATTAGGCAAAATTTTCTGCTGGCCTCTCTTCGTTCCAAACTATATATTTTATGCGAGACTTTTTACCTCATCTATGTTTGGTTGGAATCCTTTCATTTAGTTTTATTACATTTTTCTATCCAACTTTTTTTTAAAAAAACCATGAATTATGATAATTGTGTAATATGGTTACCATTCACTAAAATTTATTAAAATAAAGTGATCGGGATGAGAATTCGAAATACACATTAAAATTACTTTTGTCCTAAATATAGATGTGAACTAATTTATTCTGTTTTGGATGTAAATGAGATATAATTGATTGTATTTCAATTTTTCAAAATTTCTTACTTTACATTATCAAAAGTATATTAAATTTTTATATTGAGTCAAAAGTAAATGTTTAATTATAGGCCAAGAAAAATACTGCTATAATATATATAGAAGAATATTTCGTGTTTTTTCTCTCCTTCTAGTTCGAGCTATCGGGTTGAAGAATAAAGAGCCAACTCTTACCAAGTCCAGTGGCAATGGAGTTGAATTCTTCAACCGTCACCGTTCTGCAAAAATGTTTCATGACAAGGAGTATTCCTCTTCTTGATTTTCTCCAAGTGCACCACTACAAGGGCAAGACAATGATGCTGAATTCGTTTGTTTATTGTGGCATTTTTATTTCAAGTATATTAAAAGAACACCAGAAGTGCTTTCTTTTAGAAGCAGCAATGGTGGAGTGTAGACCAAAATTAGCAGTTAACCTCTCTCTCTCTCTCTCTCTCTACCTAGGGAAGATATGGCTGTCCTGGTGTATTGATACTGTAGGGCACTCACACAACCCCAAAGACAAAGTTAATTACTCCTTTGGAAACAAACACTTCTAAGTCACCATTACCAATGGATATGAATATGTAACTAACCCTCTATAGTCTCCTCATATCTGGATCATGATTTCACTTATTACATGAATCTGAAAGAGAGGCCACAATTGAACAGCATTGACTCACATGAATTCTATTCCAGATGTGTTTGTGCATTCTACACCTTCAAATATCACTCAAAATTTATTTCCTTTCCAGATGTTTAAATTTGACATAGTAACCTTTGGAACTCATTCTACTAACACAGATTCTACTACTAACTAACATGAATAAATATTACAGATAATTAACTAATTTATCTACTCTATTCAATATCTGTATGAAATCAAAAGGTAAAAATTTAATTTTTAACTGATAAAGTATATAAGAGGATAGAAATAATGCTCCACTAACAACATAATTGTACGGGATCAGAGCACTTCAGCGTGTTCCATTCTCATGCGGAACACGGTACATAGAATTTGATCATTCCTTGGCGATTGCTTTGCTGTTTCCCTCTGATCTCTCTCTTCCAAAGCCTCTTCTCAGTGATCTATCGATTTGGCCACCATGCAAGTAGCTTGACTCTATGGCATCAAATTTGAGTGTCCGTGAAGCATGCAACAAAGGTAAATTTCCATTTCCATGTAACTTTTATCCTTAGAATTATAATCTTAATTTAGGCTAAAACAATGAGGGCCCAAAAGAAAAAAGATTCAAGTTTTGGTTCCTTTAGACATTAGTGTTATGGCCTTCACTGTATCCTAGTACTTAATCCAATAAACTGATACTGATAGTACCATATTTGGTCACGAGATGGATCAAATCACTGAATCAGATCCCAGTCACTATTGTTTTGCTGACGAAGCTAAGATTCACTGACTGAAATAATATTCAATTATCCTCGTATCAAAAGTTGTCTAATTAAGCTTATAGAAAGACTAGTGTCTATGATATAAGAGCAAGCAAATTATATATCTTGTTAATAAATAATAATATCCATCAAACTTAATAGAAAATTTAACCAGAAAAAGATATATAGGTAAAGAAACATAGTATGGGCAATAATATTCCACAAGTTTTGTTATAGGAAACAAGTGTGGAGGATCTTTGATCAAAACTAAAAAGACGGATCACAACTTCTTTTGATCATGAATCTTTGTCTTCTTGTCATATCGTCCAATCTTATTTAAAGCAATTTCTTTATGATAAATCTTTTTATTGCGCACATGATATCCACTAAGAGCAGTTTCAATGAATTTTTCTAGCACATGTTTTAATGGAATCCTAGATTATTTTTATTCTTTGGCTTATTATAGTCGCGAATGACTAGCTAGCTAGATTCACATAAAAAGGTCCATGGTTCTTAATCATTAAAGCATTGAGAAGGATAGTAAACTATATATAACTTTATTACAAAATCAATTGCAATCGTTGCATCAAATTTTTCTTAATCGATTGTTCATTAGATTCATTTTTAGTGGTTTTTTTATTCGAAACAATAGAATGAATAGGCGAACATTATCTTAAAATAATACTTCAACTCTCTCAAAATATAAGTTTTTAGAATACTTTTTACATATATCAAGAAAATATTTTGCTTTCTAAGTAACCTTAATTTATTTTTCTAAAAAAAGTTATCTTTATTTATTATGTCTTGAAAATAAAAAGGAGAAAATGAAGTTTGTTTTGAAAATAAAAAAGATGTCAAAGGAGAGATGAAAATAAATGAGAGTAATATTAGAAGTCAATGATGAACTATCCATCAAATTACGTAAAACGATTTATATTTTGAGACGGAATGAATAGTTCAATTCAATTTGAATCGATCCTTAGATTCATTATTAATGGTTCTTTTATTTGAAGCAATATAATGAATACGTGAACATTATCTTAAAATAGTAGTTCAATTCAAGTAATATATTCATAATTTTAAAATTGGGGTTCATATTTTAATAAATTAGTTATGTGATAATTAAGTATTCATTTTTCCCATAAATATAAGTCGCTTAATAACTTTTGTGTTGTCCCTAATGATAAGTCATTTTATGAATTTGTATGAATATTTTATATGTTCTATGTTTTTATATCAATTTGTAATTCCAAAACCCTTCCTAAAAGAAAATATTATTTTTCTTGAATATCTCTCCATCTAGGTAAACAACTCTTGTTCATCCCCATTAATACATTAATAGTTTGAGAGAGAGAGAGTAGCTAGAGAGAATTTTGAGAAACAAAGAAATAATAAATAGAGATATTTTAGGGGTAAAAATTTATTGGTCCGCATAATTGTTTATCAAACGATTTATATTTTAAGACAAAAGAAATAAATTTATTACTCCCTATGCCCATAAATATATGTAGTTGGATTCATTTTTAGACAGACTTAGGAACTTTTTTTATTCATAAAATGCTCGTAATTATTAGAGTTACGTTTTATTAGAATTTATGCTTCTCATTTTAGGAGGAGGAAAGATGTGGTAAAAATATAAAATAAATAATGGTATTATAAGAAAAATAATAAATATTCTTAAAAAGTTATAAAACGATTTAAAAGAGAAACACAAATAACTCTTACAATTTATGCACAGATAAAGAGTAATATATATACAAAGCCGATAATCATGCATTAGGAAGCTCTTATAACAATGACAAGATAAACACGCAAAATTTAATTTAAATTTAGAAAGAAAAAAAAATCAAATAAATTGTTTCATAAAAGAAAAGAAATACTTAAACTACACTGACCAGATCATCCCCAAACTAAATTCCTTAGTACCATTAGATTACTAAAAAATTTCAACTTTGCTCACGCTCGTTTCCAACCTCTCACTTGTTTTTCTTGAGATTAGCCATTTTCAGAGAGCCAATTTATTGCATTCTGGGGAGCACACATGACACAATGAATGCAAGAAATTTCTTAGTAGTACTATTGTTTTCCTTCTCCCCCCCCCCCCCCCAAGTTAAGCGGTGCAGTACGGAGTGTTCCTGCCGTACCTATTAGAAACTGCCTTCGCTTATCATAAATTCAGCTTTGACTATCATTGCAAAATCACCATCACTCAAAGCAAAAGCCTCAGCACCCGTCACCTCTTTTGTTTTTTTTTTTTGTTTTTTCTTTTTCTAGATCCTTCTTGTTGCTTGCTTGGTAAGACCTCCTCCTCTCTTTACTTACCTCATTCATCTCGCTAGAGCACTAATTATATTGTTCACTTTTACTTTCCATTTTCTTTAGTTTGACCTATATAAGATCTTTTGTTTAATAAGTGACTATTGTTAATTGAACTCAAAATATTAGTCCAAATATATACCTGGTAGAATTGAAGAAAAAGCGTTGAACATCAACATCGTCAAATAATATTGTAGCTTTAACAGCTAAGTGCACAAAACTAAAACCGGTCTCTAGCAGTAGTGGAGCACACAAATAGTCTTTACTGTGTGTGAGTCTATATATATATATATATGTCAGAGATCACAACAATAAGGCACTATACTTTGTAATAGTTTAAAGATCCCCTTAAAATGGAAGAGTGGGAGGCTGTAAATTATAGTTCAGAAATCAGAATTCAGATAAAGTGGAAAGTCCTACAACCACCTAGATTTGTTTTTTTTTTAAAAAAGTACACTTGGATTGTCACACACAACACTCTTGTCCTTTCTTGTATCTCTTCGTGAAAAAAAAAAGATCAGAAAAAGATCACATCTACAGTTGTAACCCATTAGAAAATTAATTCAATTTGTAATTCTCACAACTTTACTATAAATTCAGAGGAGGGTTGCCTTAACCTTTGATTGTCAAAGTCCATCAGTTAAGACTCTCCCTCTCTCTCTTTCTACAGACTCAGAGAGGGATCTTCGAAAACGGCCCCTTTTGCATATTTCTAGCAAGAATTTTCTTCTATCAAATGGAGATTGATTCTGCTAGCCAAGGGACAACTGGATTCCTCGCTAGAGTTAAGAACCGATTTGCCAGTGTTGCAAAGAAAACAAAGAAGCTTGCCCAAGATGATCCAAGGAGGATCATGCACTCGGTTAAGGTTGGACTTGCACTCTCGATAGTGTCGTTGTTTTACTATTTTAGGCCTCTTTATGATGGCTTTGGTCCAGCAGCAATGTGGGCAGTCTTGACTGTCGTGGTTGTCTTCGAATTCACTGTTGGTAAATTACATTTCACATTTATTGATCAATTATTATTTTTTGCTCTTAAATTCTAGGATTGTAATATTCATTTGCTTTTTCTTGTTTTCTTTAGGTGGAACCTTTTACAAATGCTTGAACAGGGGAATGGCAACACTGGTAGCGGGTGCCTTGGGCGTTGGCTCTGAGTACTTGGCAGACCTGGGTGGAAAGAAAGGAGAACCAATCATCCTCGTAGCTCTGGTCTTCTTCCTAGGTATATATATAATATACTTTTATATAAATAAAAAAAATATATAAATTCTACAGTTCTCTCTATGAGAATCAAATGCAAGTGAAGTTTCTATGTTCAAATTTGTATATTTTGTTGTCTGACCACACATGACTGGACTCGTACCAAATTTCTGTTTATTTGGCCTGGGATTGACCCTTGATATGAATATTTTCTCTGCATGCAGCTGCTGCCTCCACATTTATGAGATTCTTTCCTCACATCAAGAAAAGGTATGACTACGGAATTACAATATTCATCTTGACGTACAGCCTGGTGGCTGTCTCCGGATATCGGGTGGATCAAATCGTGGAATTAGCTCATCAACGACTCTCCACAATTCTGATCGGGATTGCCTCTTGTATGATTGTCTCCGTCTTAGTTTGCCCAGTTTGGGCTGGGGAAGATCTTCATAATCTGATTGCTGGTAACATGGAAAAGTTGGCAAGGTGCTTAGAAGGTACTCACTAGCTCGGTCCTTTTATTTTAACTCGTTGGAGACTTCTTATATATATATATATATAGAAAAATGAAATTTAAATTCAAGACATTGAATAAATGTATAACAGTAACTAAAATTACTGACGAGCAACAACCTTATTTCTGAAGGTATTGGAGGTGAATTGTTCAATTTCCCAGGTGAGGAAAATAGGGAAAATGGTACGGTTCAAGAAGTCAAGAATGATAGCAAGTCATTTTTACAGGACTACAAAACTGTCCTCAATACAAAAGCCAACGAAGAATCCTTGGTGAGTAGAATTAGTGTTGGAAGAAACAGATTCTCTGTGATTTTGATGGAAGCTACTTTGAATTTCTTGTAGTAAAACTCATGAGATTTTCTTGGTCATTTATGTATATATTGGCAGGCAAATCTTGCATGGTGGGAGCCTTTTCACGGGCGTTTCAGGTTTTGCCATCCATGGAAACAGTACTTGAATGTTGGAGTCGCCATTCGTCAATGCGCCTACCATATGGAAGTCCTCACTATTTGTATCAAACCTCAGCCTCAGGTTGTCCATTTAATTAACAAGTAACTATGTATACGGTCATGATGATAATTTTTTATTTATTAGGAAGTCATTATAGACATTAATTACAAAAGCATTGCCCCCGTGAGACCTTTTATAACTTTCTTTATTAACACTATAAGAACATGACATGATGATAATTTAATTTAGTTTGTCAGAAACAGGCTTTTATCAGTCAATATTCATTTCTACATCTTCTTAATTATGCATAAATAAAAAAGAAAGAAAAATAACAAAGGAGCTCTGGCTATATTTGAATACAAACCCAAAAACGCATTTCTCATATACCACCATCTTTTTTGTCAAAACACTTTTTCATTTCAAAAATATTTTCGCATCAAAATATTAGATTAACTCTTAAGCTTCATATACACCTTATTACACTAATTTAAATAAATAATATTTTTTTCAAGAAATTAGATAACATCATTTTCTTTCACTAAAATGACACATTTAAATAATCTATTATCAATAATGTAGGATCGTTATAACATCATATCAAACTTTTAATTAGACTCATATTAATTAGATGCCAGAAGATAGAAATTAAAACAACTTACATTTAAAGGAGGGAGAGACGAGTATTATCAGGAAAAAAGAAGAAAAAAAAAACAAATTCTAAATATGTTGTCCCGACTTTAACCCTGATCATGCATTAAAAAGAAAAGATTGGCTTGGTGGTGCAGGCAGCATCAGAAGTCGAAAGGGAAGTTGGACAAACATGCACAAAGATGAGCTCAGAAGCAGGAAAAGCTCTAAAAGAAATGGCATCGGCAATAAGAACGATGACGCAACCATCTTCTTCAGCCATAGAAACACATGTACACAACTTCAAGTCAGCCGCAGAAGAGCTTAAAAGCGTTCTTGGAAAACTCTCACTAGAGAAAGCGTCAGACGACTTTATGGAAATCTCACAAGTAATCACAACGACTTTTATATTAATGGAGATCATTAAATGCGTTGAAAGAATTTCAGAATCGGTCCACCAGCTTTCAAACAAAGCACGTTTCTTGAAGAAGACTTCTTCAGAGACTCAAAAATCACAGCAGCAGCTACTTCACCGTGGAATTGTGAAACCGGTCTCCGACGGTGACGGTGACGGTGACTATGTCGTCATCACCATAGCTGGCAATACCACATCCCAATTCCCATGAGAATGAGGAATCCAAGGGAGGTCAACTTCTGGGACCTACATAATTATTCTCACTCAAGAAGACAATTCTCTTTTCTTTTTCTATTCATCATCTAGTGAATGTATGAATGAAGAGTAAATTTGAAGTCAATAATTATCTAGATTTCATTACATTACATTAAATATTTGTACTATTTTAGGCATAATATAAGAAAAAGAATAGTACAAGTTTTTAATGTAATGATATCTATGTATCAACCAATTCTGATTTTCCTAGAATGTAATAGAACTAGTAGTAATAGTTGTATTAAATTCAATGACTCCAAGAATTCATCGTTAAATAGTGCTCTTGGCAAACGGCACTATACTTAATAAGTATAAACATTATTAAAATCATCTTAATTATCTATATATATTAAGATAGAAAATAATATTATAGTAGAATTATAGTAATTTATTTACTTATCATCACATAAAATATGTTCTTTTCAAAAATATATTTTTTTATTACTCTAATGAAACACGTCTACACACTAGGACTAGGTGGACAAATTTAGTTAGTTTTATTAGTAAAAGCATCAGTACAATATCTTTGATTCTTGCGAAAGTATAATATATATATATATATATATATATATATATGGAACTTTATTTTTTTTAATTTTCCAGTATTGAAAAGTTTTTAAAAACTTGTGAAAACACACTCAAGAATATTTGAGTGCACTAACAAAGGTAGTGGGCAAAACATTCTCCAGAATATTCTATTCAGCGGCTAATCACCGACATTAAAAGTTTAATCCTCCTAAAGTTAGTGAAGATTGCCATTGCCGTACATATAGAAGTCTATAAGCTATTAATTAATACTCTACTGCCACATGCCTTAAACAGTTTGAGAATAAATGGAATGTTAGTGATATTAAATTAAAGTTATGTATTCAAAATTTTCAAAAAAAAAGAGTAAAGTTTATAAATAAGAACTATTACGGCATATTGTTTAAAGAATCAGAAAAAGATTAAATTATATTGAGCTAAAAAAAATTCAGACACAAACTATAAAATAATTACAATTATGATATGAAAATAAACCAAATCCATAATTATATGAATCCTAAATCATAATTTAAAATTTCACTTTGAAAACTTGTCAAAACCACCTTGTGCAAGATTGAGAGAAGAATTTGCTAATGGTGTCAAAGAATGCTGCCAATGGGAGTTCTTCGTCTTTAAAAAAGCCTAATCTATGATTTGGAGTTTCGTCTTCAGGAATCACCAACTTCCAGTACACCTTAGAGCCATCTTTACGAACATCTGGATTTGTTAGCTTGATGTAACGCATCTTGAGAAGCTCCTCTGGCATGGTCGCCAAAATATTCTTCAGTGAAACGAGTCCTGTAACCTCTTGATCACGGCTGTCCATATTTGCTTCAAACACTCTGTGAGATGATTGATTAAACAAAAAGCTAGAAATATTTGAAGTAATAAGAAGATTGATTGAACAAAGAAAAATACTTGAAGGTAGTGGTGGATTTATAATGAGCATGTTTCAGGTTAATTAGAAACCTAATTGGAAATAACCACCTGATTACATATACATAAAGCCTCTTCTGTATAGATTAGGGGAAAAAGAAATCTTTACAAGCTACAAAAAACACCAATTATTACATAATAAGGATAGGACTATATGTAGAAGACAATTTAATTTGTGTCTCTTCTGTTATTTATTATTTTCTATCATGGGTTTAAAATAAGTTGCATGATAAATCTCAAAATTTACTATAATCAATACATTATGTATATCTTCGTTAAGCGGTAGAACAACCTATCCACGAGTCTATTTTCTCTTTGATTATTGAACTCCAATTTCGGCTCTGGGAACGATCTTCATAATATGGATTAGCTCGTAGACACACATACTACAGAAGACACAACCAAATTAATTGAGCCAATTTTGCATTGTTCTCACTTAGAATAATCAGGCATGTCCTGGAACCCAATTTCTCAAGAGCAAAAAGTGAATACTGCAAAAGAATTTTTTTTTTTTTTTTTAAAAGGATTGATCAGAAGGTGCTGTAGAAATCGAAAATTGGTTAGCACTGTTGGTTCATCATCAATCAAGTACTTAGAACGATTCCCACTCATGGCTTCCTTTAGAACTAATAGCAACAAAGAGCACTAACACTACCCACTTATGAGGGATGCCTGATAGAGTAAACCTCCCCTGAGGGAGAGAATTTCTGGATCTATATATATTTTAGCTGTTTCGCACTTGAAGTAGTACATGCAAGTGGTTTAAAAGCCCCCCCCCCCCCCTAAATTAATAATAGTCCATGCAAGTGGATGTGCACGAAATTATGAGTTTTCAATAGAATAAGAATATACAAACTTTGGCGAGTACAAAGATTATCGTAAGGAAATCAATTGATAAGTTGATAATTAGGAAGATTCAAAGTTATCAAGAACCATCTTGAGTAGAATATATTCCGGTTGGGCTAGATAATGGCCTAGAGGAGAGAAGCTAGAGAACCACTTCTAGGCACGTAAAGCATTAAATCCTATTGTAAGGTACTACTTGACTCCCAGATTGTACACAATTTTCGTGGAGAGAATTATTTGACCTACATTTAGCTATTCCCACTTGAAGTGAAATATACATAAATGAGTTTTTAATTAGCTCATCAAAATGTTCATCATGGGGGAATAGCCTGATTAGAATTCAAAGTCACCTTGAGTAGAACATAGATGTGCTCTCCTCACCAATTGGGTTAGACAATAATGGCCAGAGTTTGTGTCTCTATACATAAAGCAATTGACACAAGCTAATTTCACACGGTAAAAAATTGAATTTTACTAATTACATTTAATGATGATTTGTTCTCTTTATGCGTAATTTAATATGAGAGAATAATTTTTTAAGGATCGAAACTATTGTGTTCAAGATTTAATTTAGATCATAAAAAAAAATAATAATTATAGCCAGTGAAACTAGGATTAACTCTATGCAAGCATTAAAGCCTTTTAATTTGTACGGGAGTTGACTCCCAAGTAACATTATCTTTTATTATATGAAAGATATTGCAAATTACATTTTCCCCATCAAAAGAAGACAAAAAATGATCATGAGGACCTGATCAAATGGCTAGCACCGATGACAACAACACAGCTAACTTAGGAGGGTCACCTAACAAAGGGGAAGGTCCCCAGAGAGAGAGAGAGAGAGAGAGAGAGAGGAGAGAGAGAGAGAGAGAGAGAGAGAGAGATTACAAGTTATCTACACTTTAGCTTCTTAATTAATTCAAGAATATACACAAAAATTGACCGGTAAAAACTAAAAAGTTACTCAAGGGAACGGTTTCAAAATGTTTTCTGAATATATGTATAATATATACACACATACATACATACTTGAATTTGACTTTTCTTTTTTCATTTCCCTCAAAATTAAAGAAGGAAGTAAAGAATTAGAAGTCATTCATGTAGGTAATGTAAATGTGTGCCTTTAATTTGAGACGTATAAATTCCTCCTAATTTAAGTTTAAATATATTGTTGTATATTTCAGAGCAAGGACCAATATATAAACAGTGGAGTATATATTATCAAACCCACTTAATTGACTAAATATTTAACTACTTTTAATTTTTTAGCATTTAATGAAATTGTCAAACAAACCCCCAAGCTACAAGCCGAGTAGTACCCTATCGACCATCATCTACTTGTGTGTTAGTAAAGAATTTTAGAAAAGTAATTTCCTATATATGAGGGGAAAGACGAAAATCCAAGAATGCTTGCTCGCTTCATCTTTCATTTTAGATAATCTGTAAACTGAGTAGCTAACAATATTCCATACTAATAGTCAGTTTGGTCTGTGCGTTGGTGATGGATCAAGGACTAAAAATCAATCTGGTTGCCTCCTATCAATTTCTTGCTAATGTTATGAATTATGTGGCCATTAATTATTTTTTGTCATTTTCTTGATTATTTTAAATAATTAGTTTTATTTTTCAAATTAAAGACTGTTTTATCAGTTGTTTTTATATGTTACTCTAAATCTAAGTAAGCTTGATCTTCTACCCAGTTACTTGCACATAAGGATATCGAAATAATCTCTGCAATTTCGGATTTTCTCTCAAATTAAGTTACTAGACTGGAATGTTAATCAAGCTAATTTAACGGGAATAGAATGTATCTCAATCCAAAACTTCCTTTTTATTCCTCCTTTGAGAAATTTGAGATAAAATAGCCCTTGGTAGGGTAAGTTTAAATTTTAGCAACATAATTTTTATTTTTATTTTTAACTTAAAAGTCTTTTTAATCATTAATGATGTTGAAAATAAAATATTTTTGCAAATTTCTACAATAATATTTTTCCAAAGTATTTATTTTGATGATTGAAAAAAAAAAAAGTCCAACAATATTGTCAAATTAGGCTCTTTTATCATTAGAAGTAATATATCATGATTATATGCCAGCCCATTTTCTGTAATAAATAGCTCTGCTAAAATACAAGAAGTTAGGAGTTAGTACGAATTAGTACCCAATCAGGAAGGATAATCATAATAGGAATTCTAGAGCCACTATGATAATGTACTAATATTACTTAAGTTTCATATGTTGGTATTAAGTGGGAAAAAATATTTTATTTTAATATATACATATATAATTAATTATTTTGGTATTAATATGGAATGGAGATTTTGGATTAGAAAATATAATAATTGATAGGTGACATAAGGTTTTTCAATGTGCTTAATTAGTTGGAAGATCAAGGAAATTAATGCTATCATTTCAATTACTTACTCTCTCCATGCGTAATGTCTATTTTAATTTATTTAAAATTGAATGTCTATTTTATTTAAATAAATATTTTTATCTAAAATTACATTAATAACCTCCTTAATTTAATGAATTTATATAAACTAACTCGTGTTCTACTCAGCATCTTATATTAATAGATTTACATCTCAATAACTAATGAATATCATTATCTATTATATTAATATCAAAGATAATTTGATAAATTAATTAAAATTAAATATCATTCTTAATTTTTAATTAAATTAAAATATAAATATTTAATTTCGTACGAATAAATTGTTTTATTTATATTATTGAATAACATAAGTGGAGATCATCGTATTCACTGTGTTTCTTTACATTATAAGGTAAGAAGCACTTTTGATGTATTATAAAATTTGTGTAATTACAACTGCCTTTTAAAAAAAACAAAAAGGAAAATTGTGTAATAGTAATAAACTTCATACCCGGAGTTACTTTACCCTTTTTTCCTTTTAAGTAAAAGGACAATATTTATTCCAAAACCCCATCACCAAGTGACAACCAATTTGCACCATTAAGATTATATTTGTTTATTCTGTCTTCTTTTGAATCAGAAACAACAGAAAGTTGTCTCAAAGGTCACAAAAGGAGAACGGGGCAATTTTAATAAGTTTGCTGATATTTAAATATTTACAAATATTTGAGTAGTAAACTGTTAGTTTATTATTTGCGTGGGTGTCGTATATCTCACACCCTGACCTTTACATACATTTTTAATAAATGTAGGCATACCAAAATCCATGCTGGCCTGTCTATTTGTTTCCCAACTAAATCAAAACAAAAAATACCAATCCAAAAAAGGGGGCGGGTAGGAGTTAATCGTCGTCAGTGGATTTGAATCTTCCACTTTCAATAATTAATCCATTGATGCAAAGCACATAATGTAGATATGGAGAATCAATTATCACTTTTCCTATAAATACAATTGAACAAGAACTTTTAAACTCATTAACTTGAAATTAGTGTTAGTCTTATAATAACTTTAAAATGCCTCATCCTGATGTTTCCTAATTGGATAGAAAAGTCATAAATATGCTTGGTTGGATTAGAAAAATATTGATTGAAGTTTTGTTTTTTAGTAGAAACGCATTTCCTCCACTCAAAATGGTGCTTTATACACTTCCCATAAAAGGCAAGCCAACAAAAGATTGTGCTCATTACTTCATGTGATGTTATAATACATCCCTATCTAGCTAGCTGATTGAAGTTAGGTTGAAAGACAAATGGGTCCCTGATTTTGACTTGAAAAATATTGCACTTGTAAGTTGTACATTGTACAGTAGAAAGCATTCAAATTTAACACTCATGAGAATGTGCGTTTAAAAATAACCAGTCATGGTTTGTTGTTATAGCTTATAAGTGCCATACAAATGGATCTTCTTATAAGTTAATTATAGGTGCATTTATCCCAAAAAATAAAATAAAATGTAGTACTTAATAAGTTAGGTGCATGAAGAATCTAAGAAGATTCTGAGGGGAAGTGTGATGTTGGTGATCATGACTCGTGACTAATGAATTAAAACTAAGGGCCTTAATTGCCATTAGTATTAATCTATTACTATAATACTTGAGGAAATTTTGTCGTGATTAAAAAGTGCCTTTCACGATCTTCCGCCGTCTTTCATGATGTTCCACTCTAAGAACCACAGAGATTCCAAAGTATCTTCTTCGTTTGGTCTGGTCAGTCTTGGATCCGAAAGATAATTCAGATTGTGCCCATACTCTTCAAAAGCACTTACGTAGGACATCTTACACAAAAGGGATCGATCAGATGTGTTGTGTGCCAATGCCCAGTGGAGATAATGGTCCACAACTACAGGATTGTACCTTGCGAGAATTTTTTTAGATGGGAGACAAAAACACATGAAAGGACTAGGAGAAAAGAATAAAAATTTATAATTTGATATCAATTTTAACTTTGATTATTAATTTTAATTATCGCTTTAGCCAATGAGAATGAACTCGTATACTTAATAATTACTAGTAATTTTATAACAGTCAAAAAAGAAAAACTCAAAAATTCATGCGTGAGCTAACATTTGTCAAATTACACCAACTGTTAAACCTAAAATGCTTAATAATCTCTCTCCCTCTCTCTCTCTGAGACACTAATAGAAAAAAAGATTTCTAAAGGTTAGTGTATTCACTATTCAGTAATTAAAACCTTACGATATGGCAATTTCAAGCACTCAAAGAAGCACACGACTATGATTTTATTGTTAAATAACACATCTTTAAAAAAAATAGTATTTTTATTCGATAGAGCATCTCTCTTTATTTTTATTTTTTCTTAAAAAAGACCTGTTCATATTTTGCTACACAACACATTTCAAAAACGTTACGTAATTTTGCTAGAATATTATTATTTTTATTAAGAAAAAAAATTAATAAGAAAATTAGACGACTCCAAAATTTTAAATTAGAAAAAAAACATAATAAAACTAAACTATATTAATGATTTCATTTTGCATCATCATGATATCCAAATAGCATTGGAGAAATAATTAGCAAATTCATGTGAAAGCCCTACTTTGAATATACACAATCTGCCAAACAATGTGGTGGGTATGTGCGTCTTGCTAAACCTGATTATTACTAAACAGATAACGTCTCCTTCCGTTGTTTCAACCTTGCGCACCTATTATTATCAAGAATGAAGTAAAGAAATTTGCATGGCCAAGTCATATTCACCTCCTCGAGCACTAGTACAAAATGCTGAACAAGAGGGACACAATTGCAGATGGACGGTAGAAGAATGTAAGAAGAGGCATCTCCAGCATTAAATATGGATATGCAAAGAAAACGAGAAATTTTGGAGAGTACATGCATGTAGTATCTACGAGGATCACCACTGAGATATAACTTGTATTCTTACAAAAGCAAAACTAAATGGGAAAAGGAAGGACAGGTGAACAGACTGAAACTAGCCATGTGAGTAAATGGAGAGAAAAAAAAATGCACTATTTGGAGGCAAACATTAGCAAGTTCCCTAAGATCTATAATACATGCTGTAAATAATGATATACGTAGTTAGTAATTATCTATTTACCATCCATATATGGGGTTCTCTACCTGTGGAGGCAAGAGATGAAGATCTTTACAATGCTGCTTATCATAGTCACGTGTACCAGGTATTGCCCCAGTGCACAACCGGAGGAACTCATTCCCAGTAAGACAGTAATGGGCAAATGCTAATCCCCCATCAACCACCTCCGATAAGCTGGGCATTGAAACTGATTTTCTCATGGCCATTCTGTTACTTCTACCTGGATATGAATCACCATTCAAAACTTTGTTCAGCTCTGAATATTCTACGAATCTCTGGGTGGCAGCCTCCCATGAGAGGCTATATCTTTGTTCAGGGGTGAGAGGCTGGGGCTCATTGGCCATTGCTTCTTTCACCTTTGCAACAAAGTCTTCAGGTGTCTTGTAAGTCAAACAGTTCGGAAATGCCCTGAAGAACTCATTTGATGGGTGGTCAGCACAAACAACAAACTTTCCCATTGCAAGGGCCTCAGCAGTGGCAGTGCAGAGAACATCACTCACACTTGGATTTATGAAGACTTTGTAACTGCAAAAGATGATTACTTGGAAGATAAGTACAAAATGTTTCATCAAATTTTATTCATAGAAGATAAACAGCAAAGTATTCTCCTCAAGCTGAACAATCCCAAGCCCGTCTCAACCAATTCAAGCCAAGCAAAGAATACTTGTGAATACCCACAGACGTCTAAAAAACATCAGAAGCAGCGAAGGAGAGACAAACTGAAAAAGGACAATTTGATGTAGATTCTTACCCATGAAGAGAATCATCAGCGTGGTCTCTTCCCTTCATAAAGTTGACATTCAAATTGAGCCTTTGGGCTGTGTTCTGAACTTCATGAGCATCTTCACCATTACCAAACACATCAAGTTTGAAGCCATCAAGTTCACTTTTATGCTTTGCTAACAAATCTATCAACTCCTTATACCCCTTTGCCCAAACCATCTTCCCCAAGAAATAAGCTCCTTTTGAGAAAGCACGCTCCCCTTGTTCCCTTTCTGTAGCTACTTTTTCACCAATTTTCAGAAACTTGGGATTTACACCATGAACATTGCAAATTACTGACTTGGGTAAATCCTGGGTAGCAGCAGAGAGCCGAAGAACCTAGATAGAACAATAAAACAATTGATTTCAGAAAAATTTCTAGATATTGGACATGAAAATTCATAGGTCATACTATAAACTTCATAACTCAACTATAACAGATTATTTATGGAAACTTCTTGCTACCAGAAATGTCAGACCCTACCTTGTGACAATATGCTCTTGTCACCCAATTGTTTATATGTTTGACAAAGAATGCCTGGAGTGCTCCATTCTTCTCCCTCTTGATATACTCCAAGTAATTCGTGTGAACAATACCAACAACATGGTTAAATTTATCAGTCCAGCGTTTACCATGGTGGTACCAGTTCAGATGTTCTGGCTCTTCTAAAATTGCAATATCAGCCTCCTTCAATGAAATAAACTTGGAAGTATCACCGGCAGGTATTATACTTCGCCTTGCTTTTGAGAACTATAAAAGAAAAATGAAATGTATCAGTCGTTCCAGCTCTGGATCCAGCTCTTATTACTGGCATAATATATAGATATATGATTTAGAAACTAAGCCATCTGATACCTTTCCAGGGTAAAATGAAATCTTGAAATCAGCCTTGAAACCAACCCTTTCCTCAACCCAGTTACGTATATAAAGCTCCTGCTCTTCTGGTGAGCAAAAAGTCAGATTATTTGGATAAACCAGCTCTTGGTCTGATCTACAAAGCCATGGAACCAGTAGCGTCACATTCTGCTTCGCAGACTTGGCTAAATATGCTGCTCGAAAGAGTGGATTCACAGCAGTTCCCGTCATCCAAGGAAGGCTAGCAGTTGTAACAATGGCTACATGCCTTTTCCCATCTGGCATCTCCTGCTTCATAGAATCAGTCCAGAAGCCACCTTCATAACAATGCCCTGTACTTCGGAGAACACTAGCTGTCCTTACATCAAGTTCATCATTAGCATTATCAGCTTCAATCATAGACGATTCTCCTCCAGGTAACGATCGTAACAATAGTTGTCGTTTGTTGCACAAGCTTTCCACTATCTTATCAGATATATCTGCAATAATATCAAAGCAAAATCATTCACCAAAAATTGCCAAAGAAAATTCAGATTCCATCAAGATTCTACATCATCTTTTGCACTTATAGTGAACATGAATAGCACTTGGTAATTACAACTGCCCTACAGAAATGGTCCTCTATTATGAATTGTGATATGCAAGTGTTCAACAGAAAATTCTCTCTTTCTAAGAGCTTAATAGCAACAATGGTTACCACAGATCAAGATAGGAACACTAGTTATTATTACAGAATTCAGTATCTACTAGGCTCTTTTGTAAACTAGAAAGATACATAGGGACAAAGTTGCCCATCTCCACTTTAGAGATATGATGCAAGACAGATGTATTCGCAAAGAAATGATGTCCATAAGAAGAATCTAATTCATTTTCTTTCTATTCCTTGCAAACTGCAGTTAGTCAATAAAAGTCCTCAGATAACTTGTCAGCAAGATTCTTAAGAAACTGTAGGTGGAAAAAGAAGGGTTGACTGGCGCCTGCATACGTTCTGTTTCAGAAGGGTTGACTGTTTTCCAGGGTATGATAAGATCTCAGAAAACAAGTACAGTAAAACAAAGAATTGAAAGAAAAAGGAATCATGAAGACAATTAACGATAGCAGGGAAACTGCTAAAAACAACAAGAATAATAACAATAATAATGGCAGAAAACCCAAAAATTGTCAAGGACAATATACCTCTTTTAATGCCAAGCTGATCCAAGAATGGACTGGATTGCCTAACTAAAGATGCTAGCAGTTCTGGCACATCAAGTGGCGGAACTTCCTGCATTAGAACATCAGCACAGGAAAGAATGACATTCAGCATAAAAAAATTGAATACTTGATCGATGGCAACATAGTAAAGGATAAGTTCCCACAGAATAATTAACGTGTACAAGAAGCAACCTTGGGATCAAAAGAATCAGCTTGTGATTGAGCACAGAACAGATATGCAATAGCAAACACTAAACCCAAAGTGCAACTACCGGATTCTACAAACTATTGTGCCTAACAATAAAAAGAAGTACCATTTAAGATCCAAACACTAAAACTTTGAATGACCACAATCCCTTTGCCACACCGGAGTAAGATTCAGTTTCCCCGCCAAAGAGCCCATTAAGAGGATTGGACACATTGAAACCACACATTGTATGACAAAACACAAGATTAGAAGAGCATATTTGCCTTCCAGCCATGTCAGATGTAGAACCTCAAAGGACTAAGAGAAACTGTCTGAGACCCTATTCAAGGAAGCTTCAGATCACATCAAGGCCCTCATCAAACTAGCTGATGGCTCCTTCCTCTACTCTCATTGTTTTTCACCAAATCCCCATCAACCATATCCACTGCATGTGCACACACACCAGAGAGAGAGAGAGAGAGAGAGAGAGAGAGAGAGAGAGATTCCAGCAGATGAACTCAATGACGGCAATGAAGCCAATATAACTATCAACAAAAGCAGAAAACTTTAAGATAAATAAGGTCCGAACACTATTATTCCAATAAAATGCAGACAATAAGACAATCATGGGCAAGAACAGTTTGGAAAAAAGAAATAATAGATAAAGCAATCATGAGAAGTAGTCCTCTCTCCATCTCTTTGGCTTAGTTAACTAAAATGTCAAAAGTATCCTTATTTAAAAGATTGCAACTGCATTAAGCATAAGTTGAGTGTAATACAATGTGGTCATTGGAACTCAAGAAACCAACCTTGGAATTATGTGGCTCCTTGCAAATTGCCCTCTGCAAAAGCCAACAAAAGATGAAACGAATATAAGTCAACTTTGTATTAAAAATAGGGAAAAGAACTTCAGATTGAAAATGCAGTACAATACAACTTTACAAGCAAGATTAAGCATGCTACTACTAGTTAGAAGGATAGTAATATCATCAGATAAATGATTTAAAGGTCACTATAAAAAAGAAGCAAATGCTTGAGGACAATACCAACTGAAACAAAGGTTACCAACCAGCCAACAAAGTGATGACTAGATAGTACGATCGGCTACTAAAAAGTGTTCAATTGCCTTAAATGTGTTCTTTCTTCATTGAGTCAGAGCAACAGAAAACAGTCTCAGTTACTAAAAAGAATATCTTAGTCTTTTATCTAATAAATAAAATAGGTACATACAACGAATTTCTAAAACTCATTAATCAAAACAAAATTTTAGCAGCAACAATTTATTCCAGACGCAATTTTTTCTCTCAAAATTATAGTGAACACTAATTCTAATTTTGTTACCACATACGAGAATAACCATCACCATCTACTAAAAATTTGACAGTCTAAACTCGTAAAGAAACCCAACATGAAATTTCTTGGGAAAAAAAAAACAAGTTTATAACACTGCAGATTAATTACCTCAGTAGCAAAGAAATGCTAATTTTCTAAACAAGAAAAAGAAGAAGAAGAAGGTATGGTAATAACGGAAGGAAAAAGTGTTATTACCAGACTTGACTTGAACTTCCCCACAAGCTCGCTATTCTTAATTCCTTCAAAAATCTCGGCAGGCGACGAGCTCGAGCTCTTCTGCTCTAGTTCTTTAAGTCTAGTCTTGAATGCCCTTATTGGCTCCCAGAATTCACCAAACTGCCCTTCCTCTCTCTCCCTCTCCTTAAACCTCACCCTCCTCCACTTTCTAAAACTCTCCCTGTCGTCCTCTTCGTCTTCAACCTCGGACACCATCGCATTCTTTATCGCCGATAAATCAATTCTAATTCTGGGCTTAGGGCTCCACTGACTCCACTTAAAATCCGGCGACGAATATGCCCTCCGAATTTCGGACAATTTCGGTTGAAGTTTCCTCACAAAGTCAATCTCCGCCGGCGTTGTAGTTGCAGAAGCCGTAATTGTGGGAACAGAAAAAGGAGATTTGGAAGCCGAGTTGAGGAAATTCTCCAACTCCCTATCAGCTAGGTTTTTAAACGAATTAGCTCGGTTCTTTATCAGCTGAAGATCAGCATCAGCCGACGAACGGACCTCACGCCAGCCCTTGGATATAAGCGAGAAAGCCTTCTCGGCTGTAACGATTGAACTCGACGAAGACGAAGACGATGAAGCCGTACGAGGCTCCGGAGACTTCAAATTCAACATTTTCCCCCAATTACAGTAAAGCGTTGGAATTAGGATTCTGAAATTTGCAGAAGAGAAGGGAGCTTTCCCGAATGCGAAATCAGGAAGAAGAGCCAAAGGGAGATGAATCTTGAAGGGTTGCGTTGCGGTGCGGAGGATTTTAACGGCTATGATTCTTTTTTATTATTACAACACGACGAAGATTTTGGTTAATTGATTTAATTAAAATTTTACGGGGAATACGGGGTACACGTGGATGGACACGTAGGAGGAATCCGTGTTGATTACTTGATTATAGATTCGAGGAGGTTTGGGCTTTGCTGACATGGCAGGAGGCACGTGCAAGATATGATAAGTCGTTGTGGGTCATTTTTAACCTATTATTAATAATTATGAAAATTGGAACGTATGGTGGCAGTTTCAGAGCTTCAATCGATGTTTGCCGCTAATTCCAACATTTGCTTTGGAAGTTTTCCGAAATCTCTAGTTTATTTCAAAATCAGCCCATATAAATTTTATAAAATAAATAAATGTTCCATACATTTTAAAATATAAATTATCATATAATTTTTGTATTATTTCAAAATATAAATTATTTTTATTAATTATTTATAATATTACTCATATGGATAAAGTATAAATCGTGTAAAAAATTAAATAAAGACATTTTATGTAAATAAAAAAATTATATTTAATTTGTGTAATTCGTAATCAAATAATATAAATAATTAATTAATATTATTCTACTTTTCTTACCATTTTTCGGTGAAAAGATGTTTTCCCCGAGTTGTGGTGGGGAAGACATGACTGGTTGTAGCATCGTCCGACGCGCAGCAGGCGACAAAGGCCTGGACTCTGGATCTGGAGTGGAAGAATATTCTGGGTACTGGAATATAGTAAGCCGCAGCCACATACTCAATAATTTTCTCTCTTTCTCAGTTCCACTGTTACCAGCCGTCAGTTCTTAGTCGACGCATGACCCTTGAATAAAATTGAGCCCCGTGTTGAATATGACAGCAACGATCAGCCAAATCACAAAACTTATTACTCTATCCCTTCAAAAATATAAATAGTTATATCCACTTTTATATAAATTATTTTTTTATTATTTTTAAAATACCTTAACTATTATATTTTGAAAATAAAAATAAATAAATAAAATTTGTTTTGATAAGAATAATATATACTCATTTCATTTATTTTTATAAAATGTATTAAACAAATTTTATTTTCTCTAACTATAAGATATTAGTTATTACGTATGTTATTTTTAAATTCATTATTACTTTATTAAGAGTGATAAAAATATAACAAATGTTCATTTTTTTTCAATAAATAATGATATAATGAGAATTAAAATAATTTATTGATCAGTATAAAATTATTTAAAATATATCGATATAATAAATATTTTATCTTGAAAATAAAAAATATGTGATATAAAATATGAACATAAATAATAAAATATTTATAAAATTTCGTAAAATGAATTATATTTTAAAATAATAAAAAAATCATCAAACTATTTATATTTCGTTCGATAAAAAAAACTACTTATATTTTTAAATGGAACGAGTAATAAATAATATCTCAAAATGTAACTTGTTTTTTGTTTCAATTCTTATACTAAAATATTCATTATTCTATAATTATTGATAGTTTTGTTTTCTATATATTTTCTTTTGAATAAATAAAAATTACAATTATAAAATTAAACTTAAGAATACTTAAGCGCTAAATAATCTCATATATATTATAAAATTAAGATGGCCTATAATATAAGGCGGAAGTAATAGTATCAATAATCGTCCATCAAGATTTGCTACAAAATGATCATATTCCGTGTTAAATTTTTGTATGCGCATTTATACCATTAATTTGTTACTCGTCTCTTTTATATTTTTTTACATTTTAAATTTCTTGAATAGTATATATTCAATTTTACCTTTATAAGATCAAATTCCAATCAAATTTAGTATAAAACATCCATTTCAACAAAAAGAAAAAAAATAAATAAAGTGAAGGTTGCCAATATGAAAATTCCGTATTGAAATATTTGTAACTTGGAAATATCTACAAATTTCGCCTCCCCTTATTCTTTCTAATTAAGAAAGTCAGCAATAAGACTTGCCAATAAAACTCGTATATTTTATATTAAATAAGTTTGTTCTGACAACTTAAGTGATTAAAATTATGTGAATCTCTTGTTTTTTAAAAAAATAATATTATCTGCATATACTTTAAGAGATAATAAAAATAATAAAAATATAGATATTTAATTAGAAAGCAAGTACAAGATTCCTTATTTTATTTTGTAATAGGGAAGAGATATCATGGAGTAAATAACTAAAGAAATTTTGTATATACTAATTACTTGGTTTCATAATGGAGATGTAATTGTTGAGTAGGCATCTTTGACACGATTATATTGTACGCCGTCTTGGAATGTTCTCTAATTGTTTTCTCAAGTCTGCTGTGCAATTAGACAAATGACTTTATTATTATTTTTTTTTATGAAATGTAAATTAATTCTTTGAAATTTTTTAAAAACAATTAAGTTCTTTATTCTTTAAAAATATGATCACTTTAATCTCCAAACTTTACAATTTTCATTCAAAATTGTTAAAAAAGCAATGACCTTATAAAAAATCATTTAATTATTTTTATCCAAATTTATTAAAAAATATCTAATTCGTTTAAAAATAAATGTCATTTTAAATATTTTATTTTATTTCACAATAATTGTTTTTCTAGTATTAATAATTAATATTTTTTAATTATATTTTTAGTTAAGTGAATTGAGAATGTGAGTAATTAATATATAATAAATTTAAATTAAAATATTTTCAATCTTTTTAATAAATGTATAATAATTAAAATAATATTTAGATTAAAACGGATTGAATAATATTTTAATAATTAAATATTTAATCGAAACTTTGAGAGAGAAAAAAGTTACATTGACGGCTGAAATTAAAAACCTACTAAAAAATGTTAGATTCCACATTAGTGGAATATTACTATAGCACTAGAATACAAGAGAGTAACTGAACAAATGAATTATGAAGCTCCCACCCCTAAGTACACGTATGCACTAGAGTGCAAAAGTAATTGACCAACGCACCACCAGGTACATATGTACCTGATCAATTGTGGAAACTTAGTTTTTTTAATTGCACACGAGGGAAGGGATGCATGACTCGAAGTCTCAAACTTTTTTTATGAGGAAGAAAGGATAACTCTTTTACATGTATCATATGCCTCTTTTGATGAGGGAGAGAACTCCCCCCACCTGTATCAGAGGTCCCTTGACCAGGCGGGTTGTAAATCGAGGGATGTGCCCGAGTGACAGACACATGTGGGAGAGAGCCAACAGGATTCAAATCTCAGGACAAACCTTCACAATATTTCAGTGAAAATTGCCCCACACGGGATTCGAACCTGCGTTGCCGGAGGATTTCTCCACATCACCAAATGCCTTACCAATCGTCTATGCCCTGGGGACTGTATCATATGCCTCTTAATTAGATAATTAGATGTATTTAAATGTTAAGATAATTAGATGTATTATAAATTGAAGAATTGTATGAATGACATACATATATAAAAAAAGTTAATATGATTCAAATCAAATAAGTTTTCATAAAATTTATTTACAATAATTCAAACATGCATTACTATAGAATTTCTCCCACAATCTTATCAACTAGTGGTCGGACAAGTCTGGAAATTACTATATATCACAAGTGAAGATATTTTATCGTTATAATACTTTAATTTTGACATTGCAATTCTAGTTCTGAGAATTACTAATTTGTCTAAGTGAGTATTATATTCCAGTGTGAGCAATGAATGAGCAGGCTTTTCCTTTGGCGGGATAAATTGAAATTCCACACTAATTAGTCGTTTGATGAATGAATCTTGTTTACAATGTTAATGATTTATCAAAAAAAAGAAAAGAATAACTAATGTTTCTTTATAAATGAATATATGGAGCGTAATAATACATTTAATAAAAATGCTCTTAACTTCCTCTCCTCTCACCAGAGGTCCAGAATCAAACAATAAGAAGTATTTGTCATTTAGTTTTCTTTCATCTGTACCAAACAAAAATATAAGTACTCTAGTAGAAATAAAAAGCCTTCCTCGCCCCCCCCCCCCTTCATGAATCAAAAACTGCCTCCAGGTTCAAGAAAAATGTAGTATTTTTTTCTTCATCTCTTGACAAGATTCTAAACTAAATTGAGTTAATCATTGGAGTCAAATTTTAAAACGAAACGTAAGATATATACTATTGGCTGGAAATATTTTTATTTTCATTTTAAGATACTTTTCTAGTTTCCTCAAAAAAGAAGAAGATATGTTTCCAGAAATTTGTTGTCTTTTTATCCCTCCAATTTCCAAACACTGTGATGAAGCAAAAGGAAAGAGCATAATTCTAATCCAATCCCAAATATGAAATACTAGCCAGCCTTCAACTCATGCTCAATTACAATATAAATAAATAAATTACATGTTATATCTTTTAAAATATTTATACATGTTATTCAAGAATATTACCTCATCCAGTCATCCTCAAAAAAAGTAAAAAATAAAAAAGGAATATTTTCCTAGAGAACTGGTCCTTATTTGGGTGCATTCAAGTACTAAAGCCCAATAGTCAGCCTAACGCAATTGGTTTGTAGAGTTAAATTAGAACTGGGTCTAGGTATGTACTTTCTATTGGATTTATGGGCTTTGAAATAACTCCATTCCATGAGCCCACATATCTAAGTCAACTTTTGTACTGGGTAGATCACGGCTTGGGCCAACTTAAATCGAATATGTATGCAACCCTCACACAACGGTTAAGTTACAACTTACAAGGATGATGACGTTTCGACGTCGTAATTTCCTTAACTACGAAGACATGACATCTCGTTTCTGGATGAAACTAACAAAATACTCTTGCAATTTTAGTGAAAGCTAAGCCATTAGGAGGAGGGTAGCGGTTATCGGCAACTTCCGACACCTTTTTAACGTCGGAGAAGAATCTGAGCTGATATATCTGATAAAATATTTTTATTCTTCCTTGTTTAAATCTAGAACTCTAGAAATGGGGGTGCTTTCTAACAGGTATATTTTCTTAATCATTTCTTTTTTGGATAATTTTCAATTGGGGGAGATGCTGCTTTTGTTTTTGTTGTATTGATTATTATTGATGGTGGGATTGAATGAGACAGAGTTGATAAGACCAGCCTCAAACCAGGGGATCATATATATTCATGGCGTACTGCCTATATTTATGCACATCATGGTTAGATTGCTTTCTCTTAATTTTTATTTCCTCATTGTGTATTTTGTTTGCAAATTTTATACCGTGTATCTGATTTTATTTTTATTTTTTTCACCTGTAATGTCTAATAGAAAGAGATGATCTAATAGAATTAATTGTCACCGTCTTTGGGATTGAGGAGCTGGATTGGGGGAGGGGAATGGGGTGGTCTTTGATCCTGTACAAGGTTTTTGGTAGCTTTGTGTTTTCATTCTAACTAGTCCCGTGGAATTTTGATAACTTCGGTTATTTGAGAACCCTCGACTCCCAAAAAATGTGCAAGAATTAGAAACAAATGTATTTTAAAACAATTAGTTTTTAGGAATTGCTATATGTTTTTTATTTTACTACATTCTCCTTTGTTTGTAGGGAGGGGAATAAATCTGCCCTATCTTTGCCCATATCTTAGCTCACAGAGCTTTTTCTTCTTTCCCTTAGAATGGTAGGAGAATTAATGCTCCGATGTAATCCCAACTGATTATCTTCCTAATGGATTTTTTTCTTGCAAAAAGAACCATTAGTTATTTCAGAAGGCTTCTTACCTCTCTAAAAAATATAAGAATTAGCAAAGTTTCAATACTTAATTTAGATAAAAGAGCAGGATTGTGTGTATATATATATATATATATATATATAATACATAATCTATATAAGATTTTATTTATACTATATATTATACTACTTATTATAGTATAGAGACAGTTGTTACAGCATCTGGGGCACTTCTTTTACCTTACCAGATTAGGCCAAGAGACTTTCTCTAGTTGTGGATTTGAAGGTAACATGTCTTCAGCAATATGATAAGTTGAGCCTGTAGTGAATCCACCAAATTTCTCCTCATTTCTGCCATTTGGCCCAAAAATGGAATACCACAATACAATAGCTTAAGTCTTCTGATTGAGCCTTCCTCCTCTAGGCAATTTCCTTTCATGCCACTGAACAATAATTGATACAGTCTTGAAGTCTAATCCGCAGTTTCGCTCTATCATTAACATCACAGAAAAGACCATGAAGGTCGCATTGGCTGCAAATTATCAAACCAGAATGATGTAGTCATTCCACGCCCAGTCTCCATTTTCTTATATGGTTTAATGGTGCAGTTTACATGCAAAATAATAATAAAGGTTTAGCTCATCAAGAAGTTTCTGATGATTTGAGGATGAAGTGTTATTTATCTATATACTGAACAGATTCTCCAGTTATATGGATTGCTTACATTTTACATGATTATCTAGAGAGTATTTTGAGTTCCAAAATCATAACTTCATAGATGATTGCAATTGATTATATGCGGTACTGTGTGGCGTATGTTCCAACTTAATTCTCAATACAGGCATCTATATGGGGGATGATAAAGTAATACATTTCACTAGACGTGGCCAAGAAGTAGGCACAGGGACTCTGTTGGATGTGCTTTTAGTAAGCTCAGGCCCAAATCGATCTCATGTACCATGCCCCACCTGCATCTTGTCAGAAGAAGGTCATGGTGTGGTCTCCTCATGCTTGAACTGCTTCCTTGCGGGTGGCATTCTTTACCGCTTTGAATATGCTGTTAGCCCTGCTCTCTTTCTTGCAAAAGCGCGGGGAGGAACTTGTACTCTTGCAGTTTCAGATCCTGATGATATTGTGATGCATCGGGCAAACTACCTTCTTAACAACGGTTTTGGGTGCTACAATGTGTTTAAGAACAACTGTGAAGACTTTGCTATCTACTGTAAGACAGGATTGCTTGTCTTGGATCAGAGTACATTGGGGCAAAGTGGTCAAGCAGTATCCATTGTCGGCGGCCCACTAGCTGCCGTTTTATCTACGCCACTCCGTCTTGTTACTACGAATATCTATGGGATGGTAGCTACTGCTGTTGGGGTCTATTGTGCTAGCCGCTATGCAGCAGATATTGGGATGAGGAGGGATGTGGTTAAGGTTACGGTGGAAGATCTTACTAGAAGGCTAGCAACAGGTGCATTGGTAGTTGTTGAGCCAAGTCTTGTAGCTTTGCCAGCGCCACCTCCTGCCAATTAATTTGCACGTCTGAATATTAACGCATTATGTAGTACTAGTCTATATGTTATAGTATCATTAATTAATGGGAGCTTGAGGTTGGTAACCTTTGCCAATCTTTGATTTGTACGCATGAGATTTCATTTGTTTACGTGTGAAATTGTTGTTTAATTAACTTTCTTTGGTCCAAGTTTAGACTCTATTTTTTTCCTGAAGGGCTAAGAAGAAAGTAATAATTTGAGTATATATTCATGCCTTTTCTTAGAGCTGTTGGCACTGACACACAAGCAAAGCCATACATTATATAAAAAACGTTTTCTAAACGGGAATTTGAAAACCTTTTTAATGACCGGACATTCGTTTGTAGATTGATATTAGTTCTTTGGTACTTCTGTGATAGGAACACCACTCCTCCTCTACTTACTCTTTTGTTGATAATCTCTTGGGGATGAATAGGTTTATTTTGGGTAGAGTAGCTAGTGAAGCTTCTTTCTTTCTGTTCATACTATTGAACTTATGCCTAGCGGTGAAAGGAATTGACTCTAGCCAATCAATTAGTCTTTTTATAAGTCAGATAGAAGATTTTCCACGTGGACAAATAAATTATTTTAGTTTTTATAATATTTTTATTTATTTTGTTTTAAAAAAGAAGATTAAATGGAGAGAAGAAAGTTTGTATTATAAGAAATAGGAAAGAGATGGATAAAAAATAAAGTCCCTTAAGAAAAAAATTAATATAAAAGTGTCATGATTTAAAAATTTTATAAATCTTTTGTTTTCACATTTTATTTTATTTTTATCCATGCATATATTTAAATTTTTTAAAATTATAACAAAGTATGCTTCTCTTCATCTAATAAGGAACATTTTTATAATTCTAAATATTATCCTTATTTTGGGCCGAAAGTTATAAGTTACTTTCATATGAAGCCCAATAAGGATCACCTCCTTCCTTTCATGCTGCCCCTCTTTTTTTTCCCAGGCTAAGGATTGTTGGAAGATTTAATAACTTCGGCTTCCATGTTATGTTCATACATAAGATTAAATAGCTTACAAACGCCTTCGCTGTCACAAAATATTTTTGTGAATATTTTACTGCTCGTTCCGAATTTTTGATAGATAGATCATTATTAGTGTTGGTCGATTCTATACCAGGAGATTTTACCCACAAGCAGCTCCTAACTGACTCATCTTCAAACATCTTTTGGTTAAATGAGAAAGATATTTGATATTTTCAATGAAGGTAACTGAGGTTTCACTTAGAAAATTGTCTAAGTCCTTACTATTTTACCTTTTTCAACTTTAAAAAGTATGAGTTTGTTGATTTTACATAATGTTGTCGTAGATAATAATAAAAAATAAGAAAATAATACTCCAAATGTAAAAGAGAAACGAGAGTTCATTGATTGAGGTGAGGGACCCAAAAGCCCAAAGTCGAAATCCCACAGCCATAGGAATTGGAATTCCTTTATGGCGGAGAGAATATGTCTTTCCAAATATGTATAAAAGGGGCACCATAAAAATGCTCCAAAAGAACCACAAGTGGGCAGCTGCATTTATTCCTTTTTCTAGTCATCTCGTTATTCCAATCTCAGGAATCTTTTTCTTCTTTTTTTTTTTTCGTTTCAAAGAGCATATCATCCTTTCTAGGTCATGCATAGCTTTCCGTTAATCATGGATTAAAAGTGGATTAAGGGGCAAATATTTAATTTCGGACAAGAAAGAATAGAATAGACATTCTGGGCGGTTTTCCTTTTCCTTTTTTCTTTTTTTTTTTAAATATCCTTTTGGTTTTGTTCTATGTGGTGCTGGATTTCCTAAGTGGATAACATTATCATAATATATTAAATAGTCTAGAAAGAGATTTTGGCCAAAAAGGATATGAAGGAAGAGGCAGGCAACATTGTCATCTGCCATGAAGGGTGATCTAGGGTTTATGTCTTCCCCTTCCAATGATTGAGGGGACTCCATTTCACGTTCTGAGCTGATTAATCATTGAATTTGTCTTTCAATGCAACATGCAAAAGCATTTTCTTGCCTCGTCTTTTATACATGGTCCTCTATTAATTTCTTCACATAATCTAATACTACATAACAATAATTTTCATGCTAACATCTATAAAAATAAAAAGAAGAAGAAGAGAGACATGTAGATGGGTACTCAAGTCGAGAGTTATAAGTTTATTTAAATTTTATAAAATTCAAAAGTTAATATTTGTATCCAATTGAAAATGTGAATAGAAAGACTCAATTAAGCCTTTTTATGACTCAAGATAAATTGTTGCTGGCCGTCTTTTGCTAATTAAGTATATAATTATTTTTCCTCAAAGAAAAATACTATAATTCTTGAAATTATGCAAAAATGAAAAAAATTAAACTTGATTACGCTTAATGAGACGTCACTGAGTTGACTTTGTTAAAGTTCGAATTTGACACGATCAGATGAAGAAAAAGTTTGACATTCTTCATAAACATCTTATTATTATAAACCCAACATGATTTATCTTAAATAAATAAATAAATAATCGAACTTAATAATGAGAGTCTACTAATTTGAATTGGCTTTGCACTACCTCAACTATGGTAGGTTGAAAGCCCAATCCTTGCCAAATATCAACCACGCAGACCGGCCATCCAAATAATGAAATTGAACGTCATCAAGACACCGTATGTAATAGACTTTATAAAATAGTAATAATTATTTTAGAAATTGAATTTTAAATTTTATTTTGATTAAAAATTAAGAAAAATATTTAATTTTAATTAAGTAACTAAATTATAATTGATATTAATGTAATGGATAGTTAGACTTAAACGACTTCAATACATAATATCAATGTAAAAAAAAAATTATGTCATATCGTCAAAGTCAGACTCCTAGCAAATTTTCTCTTTAATATAAATATCATAAATCAATGTGATACTAGCGATTGACCATGTCAATAAAAATTAGATATATTGATATCATCTTTGACATACTAACTCAGTATATATAGATAAATAATAATATTTTTTAATAAAATCATCAATTAGTAAATAAAACGTGGACAATGTAATTGTTTATTAATATTATACATTAAATATGATTTTTAAAATTAAATATCAAGTCACATGTTATTTCTCTTATGTGAATTAACATTCAAATTATCAATTGTTAAATTTTTTTACATTGATACTGATGCATTAAATATATTAATGAATTAGTAGAATGAAAATTATTTAAATAAAGATAATGAATAGTTAAGAACATGTCTTAAATTAAGAATGATACTAATCTAACTTTGAATAAAAAATATCTTTAATTTTAAATAATTTTAAATAAAAATATAAACATTTAATTTCAAAGATTATCAATTCTCATTATGATAAACAAATAATTTTAGGCAATCTTAATAAATGTAATGATGAAATGAAAATAATTATATTAATAATAATAATAAAAACATTGGGGCCCGGGCAAAAAAATTATTAAGAAATAAATGAAAGCGATTGGTGTGGGTCCTATAATCTTTTGACTCTTTGGACTTCCGTCTTCTCCACTTTAGAGCAAACAAAATGCTTACTCATAACTTACCAAAAAAAAAAGCTTACTCATAAGATATGCTACCTAATGTTGTCTACTAACAACCCATTATTACACCGCATTCGCACCGCCTTAAATAGCGAGTTGATTAATTGACCAATAAATTTTCCCTAAGCTAGATTAAGGATTTAAAAATAGCCAACCCATTGCTTTGTTTCTTGTTGATAAGACATTTACTACTAATCTATTGCTCCCATGGGTTGCGGTGATGGTTAATAATTGTAATAAAAAAACCTCATTATTGCCAAAAAAAAATGCAAAACAATGTGTGTAAATTAACAGGTGCATGGACTATATTTCCAGTCTCTATCTCAAATAAAATTAAATATTTTAATTTTCTATTGAGGTAGGTACAATTTGATATCCATTTCAACTCGATTCACGTCCATTTCTATATATCCATTTCTATATATGGATAAATGAGATAGAGCAATTTTTTTTAATTTTATTTTATCAGAATCTCATGAGGTAGAGGGCCTACTGCCTAGAGGCTGCTAAGGATCCATTTACGATTAGGGACAGCAATAATACATTTTTTCTGATTTATATTCAAGATATATTAAGAAAGATAATCTATATAGCATAAAATCACATAGAGATTTAAAATTATTTTCTTGACATGAGACAAGACTCAAGTCAGACCTCACATAATTTTTATTTCCTTTTTATTTAACCTATACCGACAGGTGTTTGGTATTTTCTCCACTTTTCTTGTTGGGTGTTTGACATTTTTGAGATGGGCAGAGAGAATTCATTCCTTGTCGTGACATCAATTGAGATAATATGTTGAGGGGGAAAAAAAAACTTGAATTACAGGGAACAATCTGTTACATTTTACTTGTTTGAACCAAATACAATGCATGTGCCCTTCAAGTTGGACATTAAAACAATTACATTGTAATGGTTGCAAAAATTTAGTATCATAATAACGATTAGGTAGTCCTAGATTGTACTTGTCGGTAAACCACCTCATGATTTGAATTATTCAAAGAAATTTCTTTCCATTATCATTTTCTTTTATGAGCAAATATAAATTTCACTAAACAAAACAGACATAGATGTATACAAAACTTGTTGTAACAGAGAAAAAAAAAAAGCATCCCACAATCTCAAGAACAACAAAATAAAATATAAAACACCCTAATAATATCCCTCTTAGTATCTTCAATTATATCCTCAAACATCTTCATCTTAATCCACGCAAAACAAATTGAGAAACTATGAACTTATATTAGCGGCTTTTAAAATTGTTTAAGAGGAAGATAAAAAACTAGAAAAAAAATACTTAGGTTTGATTTGTTCGGTAAAGAGAGACCCAAGAAAAAAAAGAGACATAACGCAAAGAGAGGGATTAAGGAGAGAGAGATGATCCTCTATCAAGGATCAAATTAACAATGAATTTTGTTTACTTTAATTTATACTATTATAGTTAATTCAAAATTAACCCATCCTCATAAACCCAACTCATATCCTAATTTTTCGTACTTTTGAGTCTAAAAAAGAACATGGCAATCCTAGGTAATGATGATATTGATGTATTTAGATCTAGAAGTGACTTAAGAACTTCTTTAAGCAATGACATCTGGCCATTGTTTGCTACTTTATACATGTGCTTTCCAGTTCCAGATAAGGTTGTGTATGTTCTATGTATTATGTACTACTGGCTGTGGCTGGTCACGGATGCAAAGTGGTATTCTTTTAAATATGCTAATAATTTCCCAAAGATTTCTCTTTCCCAAATATGTGGTACACAACTGATCTTTTTTTGTCTGAATGGATTTCTATTTATCACTTATCATGTGGAGGCAAACGTGTGATTCTCTCTCATTGCTATTGTATTCTTTTCATTTTAGTTTTTGCAGAAAGATAGCCCTTTCTTTTACTAAATATCAATACATATTTCTTACTCAGTTCTTGAATAAATGGGCTTTCTTACGATTTAGCATTGGTTTGCTTTATGGTATACAAAATAATTTTGTAAGATTTATAAGTTGTAGTTATGCTCTCGCACTAAAAAATTTTTTTTCTCTGAAAAAAAAGAGGACATTTATGATCTCCACCATGGTCCATGGACAGGTAAGCAAGGGAAAGAGTACGGGCTTTTGTTGGTTAAATGTAGATTAGATTTTGATTCTCATCTCCTCAATTCATGAGCTAATTAATTGTGAAAAATATAATTCTACAAATCAAGAACAACTACGGTAGTATTCTTTTTGTTGAAAAAGACAAATTATATAATTTTAATTACTAAGCCAAGACAGGATGCTATGACTTAATAATTAATATTAACTAAATTTTAAATCAGACAAATCATCGTGATTGGGAGTGAATCATCACCTGCATCCTTCAGGATTCCCGATTCTTCGCATTTTCATCGGAATAATCAATTAGACCCTGAAGTTGTAATTCTTCCTGGCTGTATTTGATCAACCTTTTCTCTACCATTTTTGTTTTCTACTCTCTTTTTTTTTTTAGGGGAAACAATTTTGTTTTATGAATTTTTGTCAAAAATATAACTTTTTTAAAAAATATAGTCCGCTGTGTACTCCTAATGGACATATGGCCGGTAGCTACTCTTTCGACTTTGACAAAAATGAAATTATTTGAAAATGACACACGAACAATAAAAATAATGAATTACTGTATTTTTGTTTAATTTATTTAAAAAATGAAGTTATATATCCATCTTGTTAATGTTGAATCAATTTTTCTTATAACGTGTATGAATTTTATCAATGTCGAACCGATTATTATTTATTTTTTTTAAAATCTAATAATGAAATATAAGGATAACAAATAAAAGGGATCTTTTATGGGGAGGGGAAAAATATTGAAGAAAGTTTGTCAACCTCTTGCTTTGCCGATGACAAACGCAGTGGTCCGTTTTCACAAGGTCGAGGGAATTTTTTTTTTTTTTTGCACGAACTTTGCAACTTCTGGCAACAAGTCAGGCGGGATAAGAGAACTGATGTTTATTTCTTTTCCTTGTGCTTAATTTCCGTTAGTGGTGTAATCTCTTCTCATTTAAAGAGTGAATAGTGATAAGTTTGGACTTTGGATCTTGGAGCTTACTGGTAGAGTTAATGTACCTTTTGGCCTTTGCCCATTAATATAACTTATTATTTGCCTTTAAAAAATGAAAAAAAAAAAAAAAGATTAGTGAGGAGACAGAAGATTGTTGAGAAAGGACTGGTCCGTTGATGGGGATAGCGAACCTTCACCTCCGTCCTTCTCAACCACAAAGCTTTTTTTTTTTTTTCGATTGGCCGTAATTCTGTTTTACAGTTTAGTTTTATTTTGCAACAATGGTACATGTAAGGCCATCACGATGGATTATATTTTTTTGTGTAGATATATTTTGAGTTATATTTGATTATAAATATAAGTTGTTGGACTCATTTTTATTTACATTAATAATTTATTTTGTTTTTTAAAATACTTTTAATTATTATGTCTTGAAAATAAGTTGAGAAAAAAAAGTTTGTTTTGATAAGGATGAAAACTAAAGACTTTGTCTTGAAAATAAATAAAAAATGTGAGAGGATATATGAAAATAAATAAATGTAATATTAGAAATTAGTTAATGATGAAATATTTATAAATTCATAAAACGATTTATATTTTGAGACTAGAAGAAATTATCTACAGATATATTTATGGATAAATGGAGGAGTACTTACTTTTCAAAAATAATTATTCTTTAAAAATCTTCTAAATTTAAAATCTCAATATATGAATCTCATATTATAATATAATAATTTATTTTGTGAAAACCTCATACTATAAATTGAATACATACATACATTCATATATATATATATATATATATATATTTTTATATTTAAAACATTATTAATTCATTGAATATATTTTCTATTTTATAATTTATCTAACACATTAAACTTGACTAATGCTCGGTTTATTTCAAAATAAATGTCATTTTAGATACTTGCACACTTATTAAAATTAAAAATAATATAAAATTTTAATATTAGTTTATATATATCATTAATAAATATTATAAATCAATATCTTATTATTATTTTCAAATGAATGATCAGTATCACTCTCTCACCACTTAAATAAGGATAAAAATTAAATAATACTAAAAAAATACTTATTTTGGAAATAAATAAAACATCTACAATAATATTTATTTTAAAACGGATAGAGTATCAAAATATCATTTTACTCAATAAATAAAAAAGTATTATTTTTTTAATGAAGAATAAAATATTTTGTTGAAATATATTTTTTCCTTTTTTTTCAATATAAATAAAAAACTCAAATTTGAAATGCGATTTAAACTTTTCTTTTCTTATTTTTTCTTCCTTCTCAATCTGGGCTGAAACATAGGCATCAATGGCGGCGATGAAGATGTGCTTTTTCCCTTTCTCCGCCTCCTGCAATCTTCCCATACTTCTTGCCATTTCTTAAACTAAGGAGAAGATAGGCATTGGCACCGGCATCGGCAACGGGGAGGATGAAGAGGAAAAATGCAAGGAAGAAAAAAAATATTTTTCATAAAAACATTCTACATTTTTAATAGTCAAACTTTTTAGCTGAGAGTTAGCATCATAGTACAGATACTATCAACTTTTAAAAGGGTGCAATTATAAGTTCTTTGGAAGGGTAAAATTATTAAAGATCTTTGTTGTAACTAAAAAAAATTTAAATTTTTATTTTTATTTTGACATATTTAAAATTTTAAAATATAAGCACGTTAAATTGGGATGAAGAAATAATAATAATTAAAAAGGAAAAAAAGGATAATGTCACCGATTGGGTACGGAGCTTTTAGAACAACCAAACACAGCATAGACAGGTCCAACACTATAGTCGCCAATGAATGCGAATTAAATAACTTTATTAAACGAAAGTTAGTACACGCACGAATCATCATGCCAAAAGACAATCTTACCCTTATCACCATTTTCTATGGTAAAGGAAACAGAATGATCAACTTCAATCCCAACAGACACCAACATACAAGATTTCGTAATAAATTTGAAAAGAAATCTTTGATATCTCCTCTAAAGAAAAAGAAATTGTTATATGGGTCTTGGAATTTTCTCATCAGAGAAATTTCTTCTTTTTCTTGTTCTGCTGGCTTTACACTGTAATATTTGCTTTTCTCGTACATAATATTATCTACTGTGAAGAAGGCGCAAGCGTTTCTCACTCCAATTATCACTCCAGCTTTCTTCTCTCTCTTGGGTTTTTTATTTTTATCCCACGCCCATGTTCTAACTCGGTGTTTCTCGCAATATCTGAGATGGGTTCTTCAATAAACGGCCATTAGGAGTTACATGAAGCTTCTTCTGGAGACTCATTACATGTGCTGTTGTGTTCCAAAGCTCTTCAATGGAGGCAGCTGAGCAGATGGGGCTTGTTCTAGCATTATTACTCTCTCTTGTTTTGCTAGGTTATGGTGCTACAGATCCCGGTGACCTTGCTATTCTAAAGCAGTTCAGAGATGGGATACAGAATCCTGAACTCTTAAAATGGCCTTCCAACGGCGACCCATGTGGTCCTCCAAGTTGGCCGTACATATTCTGTTCTGGCAACAGAGTTCAACAGATTCAAGCTAAGGGCTTAGGCTTGAAGGGGACTTTACCTCAGAATTTAAATCAATTGACTGAGCT
>SRSM01000374.1:0-44019 GCA_019593545.1 Apocynum venetum
AGTTACAACACATTTCTCTCCTCTCTTTTTTTTTCCTTTTCAGAATGGCATTTCTGTTCTTGGATTTGCCTGAATTGATGAAATGAATACCAAACTAGACAAAATTCGATTTATTCTGTCTTCGTTTTCTTTCCCCCCAACATCTAGGAAAGAAAAATCAACACAAATACATTAATTTATTTATTTAAAATAAGTATTTCATTTTGTCTTATTTTTAATTTTAATAAGTATTCTTACACTTTTACCCTTATTATTAATAAAATTTTGAATGAGTTGTTTATAATTTATTAAATAGTGTATTTTTTAAAATAATTAATACTTATGCACTAACTATTAAATGAAGTAATTTAAAAATTTAGTAACATAATTATTATTTTCAAGACTTATTTAATTATTGTACAAGAACAATGTGAGCAACTAAAATTATATGGATTGATATTTGATATGATGTTTTTATATTTTAATCAATCATTTAAAAATAGACATTAAACAATATTTCCAAAATATTTAAGTAAACAAGAGTGAAAAATCTTCTAAAATTAAAAAATGAAAAGGCGTTAAGTCAACAAATTTATGCAGCTTTAGCCCATTAAACAAAACGTTGTTAAAATTATAGAGATAAAAGTTATGAGCGCCAATTACGGAAACCCAAATAAAGTAGGGGCTAACTCACAAATTGTCCCACACTTCATCAACTTTTGCGTGTCGGCCAAAATTTCGTTTCGAATGCCCCACATAAATACGTTTTAATGCATGGTGGACCAGTCCGCACCTCGCACACGCGTCTCACCAGAAAAAACCTATCATACACGTGTAGGAATATGACTAGTCAAAATCTGTAGGGGACCCACCAAAGTTGCCTGATGCAAAAGACCGAATACCTCAGCGACTGGGTGAAGGACACGTGAACGGTCAAATTAGTTTTCAAGAAGCTGACGTCTCACGTGATAATTAATATTATCGAGTACGAATAATACCATATTAAAAAAAACAGTACGAATAATACTAATTATCCTAATGATAATGACTTGCAAATAAAATCAATGAAGAAAATTTTATGGAAATAATTGCACTTTTTTTTTATGGAGAATTTTAGTCTAAATGGAAGCGTGAAGTGTGAAATATTTTGAAATATGTTTATCATGAAAATAACTTATAAGGAATAGGTGGTTGCCATTTGCATTGGAACTTAGGTTTGTGAAAAATATATAGTGAGATTTGGACTATTTTTATTTGAGTTGGTAGTAGGTACAAAGTCATCCAAGATGAATTATTTTTCCTGGTTTGCACTATGTTTGAAGTGGATGGTTTTGTCATCATATCCATTTTGTTCTTTTTATTTATTATTATTTTTAAATATCATATTTATGTTTTTCCTTTTTAAAAAAATTAAACTAATGAATTTAGAACAAAAAATAACTCTTGAAATGGGTTAGTGATGATACTAGTCAAATTGTTTTGCACCTACTTATAATTTGTTTTTTAAATGTGTTACTGTTTGTTCTTTTACTTAAAGAATACATTTTTCCAATTTGTGAAAATGAGGATTTTCCTTTTGAACATCGTATTATTGAAATGTATTAATAATAAATTATCTTTGATATTAATTTAATAAATGACGGGACTTATAATTTTCTTAATTTATCTAAACCTTTAAATATGGTGGTGAGTAGTGTATACGATAAGTTAGTGTGATATATTTTTTAAATTAATTATAATATTAATAAAATTTTAAATAAAAAATATGATTATGTAATTAAATTGAATATTCAATTTCAGAGGTAGGAGTATAAGATAATTGAACTATACATTGAATTTATGCTATCATTGAAATGTAATTGTGTACTTTGTACATTTTAAAATATAATATATTTTGAGTAAATTATTTATTTAAAAAAGAAGATACGTTGAGCAAATTCTTGTCAAAAAAATAAGATACTTTAGAGTTTTGAGAGTTGTTTTGTATATTTTTTCTAACATTATCCCTTATCTTAAATTAGGAGAGAGAAAATAAATTGTTTAATTTCAAAATTTTAAGAAAGAGTATGACATAATAATGAAGATATTTTAAAAAATTAGAATATTTTATTAATATGTGTGAAATATTCAGAGTATCTTTATTTTGAAACGAAAGAAATATTTGCTTATACTCTTTTATTTGTATTTTATGGGAAATAGGAGGGTTGTTGCATCAGCCTTTACCTATGGAGGAGGATGAGTAGGGAGATTGAGAACCAGAGAAAGCATCTAATTACCGGTGAGGTAGGACGAATTTTGGCAATATGAGGTCTAGAAGCATCTGATGTTATACAAAGATATTAGCATTATATTTTCTTCTTTAAAAATAAATGAAATCAAGTTAAGCATTAAATGTTCTCGTGACAGGCCTAAATATCCAAAAACAGGGAAAAATAAATAAAGGGACAATAACCTTTAACATCAGAAAGATACTTCCCACTACTAGTCATCCACAAGTCTTTTCCCTACCCTCTTATTTTCTTTCATTTAATTTTTTCTTTTCATATCCGAGGAATCAAATCCTCACCTTTTGTTTTTTATCTTTTGGATACATTACGAGATACATACATAATATGAATTGAGATAATTTTGATAAAAATGTATTTAATGAGAATTTTTAGATGAGTTATTTTTCATAGACTATTAAAATATCCTCTCATATAAATTTTAAAATGATAAATTGATTTATCATTTATGACTATAAATGAGTTACTAATGTAAGTATAATAAAATAAGCTCTTTTAACACCTAAAAATAAAAAAGAGAAAAAAGAACTTAGTTTCTCACAAAAATAGACTTATTTTACTTAAATTATAGTTTAATTTTCTTATTAAATGTGTTATTTAATTTTTAAATACTTAAAATTCTCATATTTAATATACTTTATTATTATAAAAACTGATTTTTAAACTATTGAAATAATAAATATTAAGTTAAATTTCATTTCTTAAAGATAATGATATATTTTTTTACACGTTTCAAACTAATTGATACACATTTTAGACAAATAAATTTAAATTTAACTAACTTTGAAATGAAAAATGAAAAAATAAAATATGAAGAATAAAAAATAATTTATAATTCCAATAATATTAAATATATTTTCTTATATAAAAATTCTACGCGCCTATTTTAGTCTTTTAGTCTAAAAAGTTTTGGGAATGTTCTTGAGGTCTCTAATTGGCCTATCTTGCCAAACGACACTGGATCTACATTAAGTCCTACGTTCGATAAGAAATAAATTGGGCCTAGGATCCCAACAGCATCTGAGTCAGGACCTATTATCAACCCGGTTTCTGCTCTTGCTGGATCATATGCAGCAAATTCTGGCCCATTTCACCCCGGCAAAACATAACTGGCGTCACTAAACTCAAATTAAAATTCATGCCTTGCCTAACTAGGGTTTGAAATGCATTTACGGTTTTATCAAACAATTTATTCTTATCTTTCCCGTCCTTTTAATGTATTTGTCCATATTTTATAAAAAAGTTATACGATTCATTACAAGGGAAAAAAGGAGAATGGCATATATTGAGCAAGCTACTGATAGAAATATTTTAAAAAGTCATTATCAACTTCTACATAAAGATATAGGAGACATTATACAAAAATAAAAAATAAAATCAGCTCCTTTCAAAATAAGTTTTTCTTTTTTCTTTTCCCTTTTGCTCGAGGGTATGGTAGGCAAACATTCCTCTAGTGGAGAAAATGCCAAAAGAAAAAAAAAATGAAGAAGGGTATCTTTTCGTTAATTAGTATTGTTTTATTTTCCTTTTTTCATCTTTGAGAGGAAAATGGAGTATGAGAAAGATCCCAAACAAAACAAGTTGTACAACAGAGAACCATACACTTTTAGTTTTAGGTCCAATTCAGAAGAAAAGAGAGCACCCCATAATACCATATCCAAACAATATGTGAAAATGGGTAGAAGAAAATAATAAGAAAAAGAAGGCCAAATAAACACCAGCCTCTACTACTATTCTTGTAAAGAACGGAACTTTTTTCCAAATTGGCAATTAACAGCCTCTCACTTCAACATTGTAGCCCCATATCTCTTCAATTCAAGCCTCTCCCTCTTGCTCTCTCCACAAGACTCAGGGGAGTGAGTGCTGAGCAGAGAAGATGGAGATGGCAATTGTTTCACACAAATCTGTAACTCCCGCTTTCTCTTCAACAACAAGAACCTATTTGAGCAGTAGGAGAAGCTTTGGTTTTCCTGCTTCTTTCTTCAAGAAACCATTCTTCGGTTGCACTTCAGTTTTTTCTACTAAAAATTCACTTTCAAGAATCCCAATTCAAAATTCTATTAAATGCTCAGTGTCTCAAGTCACTGAGACCAGTGCAGGTAATAATAATACAGTTTCTTGATTCTTGATTTTTTTTTTCCTCTTTGCAATATCTCAATTTTGATTCTTGTTCTTTATCTGGTTTGGAATTTTACTTTCTTTTTTAATTCACTCCATCAGTTGTTTTTACGCCATTGTAATTTCTTACATATATCAATGTAAATACCTTTTGTACAGCTACATAGTGTTTCCTTTTGCTTTGAGCTTTATATGATCTTTGCAAGTTGCAACTTCTATATGCGAAGAGAAACTTCTTCATGCATAGCCAGCGGCCCAGCGCTATTCATGAATTATTTTCCTTCTAATTGGAATAAGAAGTGTTCAGTTGCTGTGCAAAATGGCTGTTCGATATGCTCTATCTGGTTGTGATGCAAATTAAACTTTCAAGTTCTGATGTACTTGCTTCATCTTGCAATTGATGCAACATCATAACAAATTTCAGTACTTTTTTCTTCTACATTTGGAAGTATTTTTGTTGCATTTCTGAAGTTGTGATGGTTAATGTACATTACTACCTTAGGCACAAGGAGCAAGTTAACAAGGAGAAGTGACATAAGGAATATAGCAATTGTTGCACATGTAGATCATGGGAAGACCACATTGGTGGATGCCATGTTGAAGCAGGCAAAGGTAAGAGGAGTTTGACATACATATTCTTCAAGCGAACTTCTTGGAGTTGCACACTTATATTTATCAAGCTAACTTTTATATGAGCCAACTTGCTTTCATAGATGAGGTATAAAGATAACCATTTTTTAACTTTAAATTTATGAAGTTATTATGAAAATTAACTGAAATCCATAATTACCTTGGTATGCAGGTCTTTCGTGACAACCAATTTGTACAAGAAAGGATAATGGACTCAAATGATCTCGAGCGTGAAAGAGGAATTACAATACTTAGCAAAAACACATCAATCACATACAATGACACAAAGATAAATATAATTGACACTCCAGGGCATTCTGACTTTGGAGGTGAAGTGGAACGCATTCTAAATATGGTTGAGGGAGTACTACTTGTGGTAAATACTAAATATGAGATAGCATTACCTAATTTTTCTGTTTCATTATCTTTAGCTTTCCTCCTTTGTACCATTTCCCAAGGAGCTTTGCTTTCTTTCTGGAAAGCATATATTTTAATGGTGAAAGATGATATCTTACTGACAGTAAGCTGTGGCATTTAATTGTAGGTGGATTCTGTTGAGGGCCCTATGCCACAAACAAGATTTGTTTTGAAGAAAGCCCTTGAATTTGGTCATGCTGTAGTTGTTGTTGTTAATAAAATTGATAGACCATCTGCTAGGCCAGACTTTGTTGTAAATTCTACATTTGAATTGTTCATTGAACTAAATGCATCAGACGAACAGGTACTTTTTTCTGATATTTGTCAAATTCTAGTTTGTAGTCATATACCTATCAATCAATCTAAATTTAGAAAGTTAGCTTAGTTTCTCTATCTACTAGAAGTGCAACTCACGACTGACTCTGGATCTGGAAATGCGTTAATAAGAGTGTATGGTTAAAAAACAATGTAAAAGATTAAATATAACTACACTTGAAAATTTTAAATATTGTTTGTATTATGAAGTTTGATGCCTTAATTTTATATTTTGATTTCAATTCATTAATTTCTCCTTCAGTGTGATTTTCAAGTCATATATGCAAGTGGCATCAAGGGAAAGGCTGGACTTTCTCCTGAGAATTTAGGTGATGATCTTGGACCTCTTTTGAGGCCATTGTTAGATGCATACCAGGACCACGGATCGACAAAGATGGTGCTCTTCAAATGCTTGTTAGTGGTTGTTCAAACTTAATGTTTTTACTTTTTCTTTTCTTATTTATTACTATAATTATAATTATTGTTGTTTGTTCTTCTTCTGTTAGTCTTGGTTTTATGTTTTCAAGGTGTCAAAAACTATTGTATATTTACCAAATTTATGGAGAACCTCTTGTTCTGTTCTCTAGATAAATAGGCATTAGGGTAAAAATCTTAAACATTGAAGACCATCCATTACTATGGACTCATTGAGTTCACAGTGACAGTAGCTGTATGTTTAGAATAATTCCCACAAAATATTCAGCTAAAATTTCTGTAGTTGGGAGACATTTGATATTTCAGGGAGGCTTGGTGGGAGGCATTTTTGTTGCATGTTTCACTGAATCAGCCATGAGACACTATGGGCTACATGGATTGCATTCTTGCATGGTGAGAAATGATGGGCATAAGTTCTGAGGATTTCAGTACCTTTGTGCCCATTCTGGAGCACTATCTTGCACTAATTGGGTCTAAGGCTATTGTAAAAAGTTAAATGCATATTTTTAGTTGGACAACAATATGCAGTGACCATTTAATCTAATTGAATGCAAAGTTTAGATTAAGTTTGCAGAGAAAAAGAAGGATCATGGATATTATTTTGGCAATCTTTAATGGAATTAAAGTCTTGAAACAACAAATCTGCTGGTACTTGATTATATGTTCTTTTTCGTTTTCCATTATTCTTTACTTTCTTTTAAATGTATTTTAGGCTACAAATATCGAGTATGATGAGCACAAAGGACGCATAGCTATTGGGCGTTTGCATGCTGGGACTTTGTCTAAAGGAATGGATGTGCGGGTAAGTGTTATTAGAGCATTATTTTAAGAATTTCTATTCCTAAATAGAAATCATAGGACATGGGTGTTTTTGTAGAATGCGAATTAGGTTTTTTTTTTTTCTTTTCTTTCCTCTTTGGATTCTTTGGGCATGGGCAATCCTTCTAAGCTTGCAATTCTTATGCAGGATGGTTGCGACAGTTTTGGCCATATTACCACTGCTTAGAAATATACCTTCAACTTTGCAATTTACTTACTTTTGTTAATAATCTAACTCTTCAAAGTTGATTTGTGTGATCATTGTTTCTTTTTTTATGAATTTGGATTGCCTTGTGGACTGTTATTTTAGTAGTAGAAGTTGGAAAATATTTTTCACATAAAACACTAGATTAGTTGTTCAGTATTGGGAGATATCATGGCATTTCTTCTCCAAAGTTGATGATATAGACTGAGAAAACATCTCCTAATATATGTGGTAAATTTTAAATATTTTATTCACCATTTTTGTTATGATAGCACCTTTGAACCAGTGCCATGCTATTTCAACTGTGTTTCGCTATATGGTTTCTTGGGCCACCACACTTTTAGCTGCTTAATAGGTTGCTATATTTTTCTGAGATGGTGAAGACTGTTAAGTAATTCTCTCGAGGTTTTGTTCAAAATATACCCTTCTTCAATAATAAGGTTTGTCGTGTACCCTGTGGTGGGTATAAGCCCAGTATAGACCCCTCCATTTTTTCAAAAGACGGACCTCAACTGTAGTACAGTTCCGCCAATCGGAAGAACGGAGAAAAAAAAAATTTCAGTGAGCTCCGCCAATTGGAACAACGGAACAAAAAAAGAATCATTCCAACGAGGTCCGTCCTTACAAATGATGAACCTCAAAGCTGAGCAAAAATAAATAAAATCGAAAGAGACAATTTTTTTTTATCCAAACCCCATAACAAAATGAAAATGAGAAGAAAAAGAAAAATAATGGGGTGCTTGCTGCCACCATTCTCGAGAAGATGAACAAGAAAAAAAAGGGTACAATGTGTTGTATAATTCTTACCAAGGAAATCTTGGGAAATGGGCAAGAGGAGTAACTATGAATAGAGAATGTGAGCTGAAATCTCACAGAAACAGACCAATACATGAAGAAGGCATTTGTGAGTGCATTTGAGGTCCGTCATTCACAAGGACGGACCTCATTGAAATGATTTTTTTTTGTTCCAATTGGCGGACATCACTAAAATGATTTTTTTTTCTCCGTTATTCCCATTGACGGAACTGTAAGCAACAGTCCGTCTTTTGCAAAAAAAGAAGGGTCTATTCTGAGCTTACACTCACTGCAGGGTACACGACGGACCTTATTATTGAAGAATGACATATTTTGAGTAAAAACTCAATTCTGTCGCTATGGCATCTGCTTTATCTTTTGCCCTCCTTTGGCCCTGCAACTTGTAGCATTGCATTGTGCTGGTTATAGGTAAATTGAGTTATTTCAAGAAAATATATTCTTGGTACTTTTAAGTGGTTTGTCTGAAATCAGTCTTCAAAATGGAATGTTTCTGCTGTCATTAGTTGATCTCCTCAAGAAAAAGAACATATGACAAGTTTATATATATGTTCCTTTGCCTTTTGACGCATTTAGGTCTGTACTTCAGAAGATGCATGGAGATTTGGAAGAGTAAGTGAACTCTTTGTGTATGAGAAATTTAATAGAGTCCCAGCAGAAACTGTGGAGGCTGGTGATATTTGTGCTGTCTGTGGCATTGATGATATCCAGGTAGAGTAAATATAACATATGCAATTATTTATGGTCATTTAATATTCATGTCTGAAATTTTAATCTCTGCAGCAGCCCTGATATTGATATTAATTTCCTTTTCTCTCTCAGATTGGAGAGACAATTGCAGACAAAAGTTCTGGGAAGCCATTGCCATCGATTAAAGTGGAAGAGCCCACAGTTAAAATGGCTTTCTCAATCAATACTTCTCCTTTTGTTGGCCGTGAGGTATGATTAATCCTTCTGGAAAAACTTTATGTAGATGGTATTGTCAGTCAGTGCAAAGGTATTTGAACAACAGCCCAGAGATTATGATTCAGTACAAAAGCAATTTTTTAACAATTTGTGGGGGGCTAAGTGTCTCTTTTGTAAACATAGGGGTTTATAATATTGGAGGTACAGTAACTTTAATGCTATTCTTATAGCTTTTTATCTGGAGAGATTCTGCTTCTATAGCTAAGCTTTGCCATCATTTTTCTTTCATTATATAGCAATTTTTGGAGTGTTTCAATCTGTAAATTTACTTGCTAATCTAGGTTTTACTTTTGGTGTCATCAGGGAAAATATGTCACAAGTAGGAATTTAAGAGATCGTCTCCACCGTGAACTTGAAAGGAACTTGGCAATGAGAGTGGAAGATGGTGAAACTGCAGATACTTTTATTGTTAGTGGACGGGGTACCTTGCATATTACAATATTGATAGAGAATATGTAAGATAGGAATCAATATTATTGCACAATTTTTATTTTTCACGTATCCTGGATTAATGATACTCAGCATTGTTTCAGGCGAAGGGAAGGATACGAGTTCATGGTGGGACCTCCTAAAGTGATTAACAAAAAAGTTGATGATAAGTTGCTGGAACCCTACGAGGTCTACCTTGTATCTTTAATCTTTGTTTGTCTGATACTGATATTATTATTAATAATCCCAATTAGAATATGTATGAAGCTTTTTCTCCCCATTCTGTATCATTGTTACCTCTCTAGTCTCCATGCTCCTTAACCTTTTTACCAAAAAAACTGAGTTGTTCAGTTGCAATATTACCTATTTTAGAAAATCGTTAGCGTTGATGGTAAACATGTTTACACTGTACCTGAAGTGAAGACCTTGCTATTTGTTTTAGTGATCATGTTCCTTCTGCGCTGAAGGTCGATTAACATCTAATGAGAACTTTGTCCAAAGTGTAGAAATAAGACTTGTATTAATGTTTATTTTTGTAGATTGCGACTGTGGAGGTACCCGAAGAACACATGGGCCATGTGGTTGAACTACTTGGTAAAAGGCGTGGGCAGATGTTTGATATGCAAGGAGTTGGGTAGGTGTAATCTTCTCGATTAAGCTGTAATTTCATCATTGTTTGAGATGACAACTTATGATGAAAAATTGAAAATATATTGGACCTGTATAGAATTCTTAAAACTTGTGGCAAACTACAAACTCAAGTTATTAACATATTGAATTGTGATTCTTTATATCGTAATCTTTCTCGTGGCATCTTTTTTAACTGAGAACTTGGTATGATATATTTTCTAGAGGTCAATACTTGTTCTCCTCAAAAAAAATTCTGATTTGTTTAGTCCCTTTGCTATGTATATTTACAAGTTGTGGACTATAGAAAGTAGGTATCAGAATTGATTACACATGCGACTCTAATGACAGGCCTAAATCAAAGGAACTGAAATTGCAACCTTTTCTTTCTTCTTCAATCTTTGTTCTCATGAACATCTAGAGTAAAATCTGAACTTCATTTGTTACTAGTGCGGAAGGTACAGTCCTGCTGAAATATAAGATTCCAACTCGTGGTCTTCTTGGATTGAGAAATGCAATTCTAACAGCTTCTCGAGGCACTGCCATTCTCAACACAATATTCGATAGCTATGGACCTTGGGCTGGTGATATATCTACTCGTGATCAGGGATCTCTGGTAATTTCTTACCTGGATCTAGGTCATTCTTTTCCAACAACCTTACTTGACTTTGGAACATTTGGCATTTCCTAGCATAATTTTATGTGATCCCAGTCATTGGTTGATGATAATAACTTGCACAGTTGTAACACTTCAATTCAATACCAATGGTTACTTGTTGCTGCTTAAGTTGTGAGGTGTAGCAGGAACCACCCGTACTGATTGCTTAATTTTTCCTACTCCTGCACCATTATAGGTTGCTTTTGAAGGTGGAACTTCTACATCTTATGCTCTCGCAAGTTCACAAGAAAGGGGACAGATGTTTATTGGACCTGGCAATGATGTTTATAAAGGTCAAATAGTTGGAATTCATCAGCGTCCAGGAGACTTGTCTCTGAATGTGTGCAAGAAAAAAGCTGCCACAAATATACGTTCTAACAAGGAACAAACAGGTGAGGAATTGTTAACCCTCTATAGACTTTTCAGCCATCAGCACTCAGCAGAAGTGATTTCCAGTTGCAATTCTAATTAAAAGCTTTGGATTTTTAGTTCTAAGTTCTTAATGTGTAATGTAATGATCATTATCATTTTCTTTCCTTTGTTCCCAGCCAGCTGCATGAATGATAACTTTCTTTTGTGAATGCAGTTGTTCTTGATACTCCTCTGGACTATAGTTTGGATGACTGCATAGAGTACATTCAAGAAGATGAGTTAGTTGAAGTAACTCCTTCAAGTATAAGAATGTGCAAAAATCCCAAAATGGCAAAGAAGAGTGGGAGAAGTTGAATTAGGATGGCACAGCAATGATTCTTTGGATTCAACACAACTGCTTTAGCTTTGGCTAATCATGGCATGCAATGCGATCTTAGACACACCTCTTCTTACTCAAGGCATACGATATCTTTTTTGCTCTGAAAGGGCTTGCTTAAAGCGATGGATATTTTTTATCTATCATGCATTCTTGTAAACCAAGAAATTTTGCTTGATCATCTATTGGATGTATATAACAGCAAAAGAACTATGAACATGGGAGACTTGAAATGTGTTGGGACATTCACAAAATATTAGCATATGCTAAGGTATAGCTTTTTTCTTTGTAATGTATAATTGCTAATCATTTCTTTTACAGTGAAAATATAGAAATTGAGTCCACACAATTTTTATGTAAAATTGGGCCAGCTTTGCCTGTGTTACTTTTCTTGTATCTCATGCATTATCCTCTCTCGGTCTTCATCTAATTGACAAATCTGAAGAGCTACTGGAAAGATTTTTTGAAACATAAAGACTTATTTTTAGTGACCACCAACCTTCTATACTACCTGAATCAAACAAATAATTTAAAACAGGAAGGTAGAGACAGGCAAAGGCAAACAAATTATTGAAGACAGGAAGGTATAGACTCTGGCAAAGTCATTTCTAATACTCCATCCAGATGATTACAAAGAGGTGGTTGGTGTCACTTTCAGAAAGAGGACTCTAAAACCATCAAATACCTTAGGAATCAGTGTATCAAAACTCCAATCAGAATCCATGCTTTGAGTGTTGTGAAAGCAGCCCTTTCTCAAGAAATCATTATTTGATTCTGATATTCACTTAGTTTTGAAATTTAAAAAATAAAACACCAATTTTTTGTACTATCTTAGTATCCTGTATGAAGATTTTAAGTCATCATTGTCATATCTTCCATTGGAAATGACTGATGAACTTCAAAGTGTTATGATATGTTCATAATTATGAAATATTAAACATTTAAACAACTCTTTTCAATTCCAACCCCTTCTTAAATCACCCCTCCATCCCCTTAAACCCAAAAATCCAAAAATAAATGTGTCATTTTTTCTCTAGTTTATGGGCTTAAAAGTCACAAATCATATTCCCTAAAAATATATATATATATATATATATATATATATATATATTAGTCATATAGATAAGTCAGTCATTGTTTATAAATTTTGTTGGGCAGTCCTGGGAGTTGTTAGCTTGGGAACTGGGAAAGATCACCCTATCTATAAAAGTCGTTTTTCAAATGAATAAAAGTTGGATTAGAAGCAAATTATGCAGTCTGGTTTGTGGTGAATCTTTTTAACTTGATATTCTTTTGTAGTTCTTTAATTGACTTGTTCTTCTATAGTTATTGCTCCAATGAACTAAAAAGTAAAAACATCATTAAATCATCATACCATCATTATACGTATATATTTAGCATAATCCCATATTCACTCATTTTCATGCAGTGTGGGGTCAAGTATTGCATCACGCATGTATATAATTTGATTACTTTTTTCGATTTACAGCTCGTTTAATTAAGATACATATAACTTGATTAATTTTTTTGATTTACAACTCGATTAATTAAGATACGATGAAGAAAATTTTCATATTTCCCTTATCAAAATATTGCAATACTTAAACTCCATTTCTTCTCTAGAAGCAAAAGATTTTTACATTTATGTTTACTAATCGTAATTTTTATTGTTCAAGACATAAGTCATCACTGCTTAGTCTCTTTCTCTTTCTTTTTGGCATTTTGATTGGTGAGTTTTACATGGAGAAATTTAAAGGAAGATAAATCATAAATAAGCAGTGTGAAGTTTGAAAAAAGTGCAAGTATTTTATTATTTAGTTATATTATTCAAGCAACAAAATGGTTGGATAATTGAAGTGATAGATTTAAATTAAATTTATATTTTTGTATTGAAAAAAGTAAAGATGCATCTCCCACGATCCATCTACCAAAATTTTATAAGTGATGCAACCACTGAATTTGATATATATTGATTATTACTCCCTCATCTGTCTAGCCTCCAGAATAAAGTGATTATTGTACTTTTACGTACATAGTTCCATTGAATACGAACCATTTTTGGGCTATATTCATAAGATAGGGTTGAGCCGTTGAGGATAGGCCGAGTCCACCACTTGCTCTTTGACCCGAGTCCAAAGTCCACAGACGGGATTTTTTCTTCTAATTTTTCCCTTGAAAATATACTGTATAAGAGTCACAAATAATATCATTTCATTTTATTTTCATAATTAGGAAAATTAATCATTTTTGTCCTTAAAGTTTTTTTTTTTTTATCAAATCGATCTTTAATGTATTTTATAGATCAAAATGATCTTCAAAGTTCATTTTTGTTGCAAAATTAGTACTTATGTTTAAACATTAACTACATCAATTATATTAGAATCGAAAAATTAGTTAGTTTGATACTTAGAAGTTTTTTTTGGTCAAAAAACTAAAATTTCCTCTTAATTAATTGTTTTATTTCTGTTTATGGTACCATATACGGAATGCTTTAAGAATAATAAACCCTTTTTTTTTTTTTTTTTGGGTGGGGAGGTTTGATGGATAAGATGGTCATTAAAATAAATTGAAGGTCTTCCCAAGGTGACTAAAGTCAATGTACGTCCAAAAGATAGGATATCCGAATTATACCGCGTGAACGTTAAAGCAGCTCTTTTTTGACCATTCCCATCTTCTACAGTACTAATAAAATAGATCCATTGAATCTTTGAAAATTTGTACAATATGCAATCACAAGAAGAATCCAGCAATTTTTTTAAAATATATATATATATATATATAAGAAGAAGAAAATGAACCATCAAATAATATGTTTTCCTTTTCTGTGACATACTGTCATGCCCCCCATCGTGGATATTATAATATGATTGAATACATATAATTGTCACTCTATAAGCTGCTACTTCTCTGTTTTCTTTGCTCTCTTTTGGTAGTCCAGCTATGCTTTGATATCCTAAATACAGGCCACAACCGAATATGGAATCTCAAGATTTGGGATCTGTTTTTTTACCCATTTTTAAGACATTGTTTATATCACAATTTAAAATGTGCCCTTTTATTTATTTTGGAAAAAATATCCACAGTTGACTCGATATTATTTTTTGAAGTTTACTTTATTATATTAGAAAAATACCAATAAAAGCAATAGATAAAAGTTCAAGAAACATCAAGTTTGCTTAGGAAGGAAAATGTGGACTGTCGAATTAGCTAATGATGATTATACATGGGGTGCGTGCTGTTGGCAGCAGATCAGATCTCTCGATGATTCACACTATAAAAATGAAAAGCTGCCAATGAAAAAGAGTCCATCCCTTTTCTTTTTTTTTATTAAAAGTTTGATCATTAAAAAGCCATCATCTAGTGACAAAATGATAATGTAATTCATTATAAGACTTTTAATAGTTTAGATAATAAGTCCTTTTGTTATACACAGTACTATATATAATATACATGAAGAGCCATCAGACATAATTGCAGTTCAGGACCGCCATGATTTATTTGTTCACCCAAACATGAACCAACATATTCCTTCAACATGAACCAATTAATCCCATGCTATAATGCTCAGATTAGCACTTTGTCATATTTGACCAAGAATGAGAATTATAGTTATGAGAAATTTTATGTAGATTTAGCATACAAATCATTATATTAAAAAGTTCACTTAGAGCTGTGATTAATAACCAAGATGCATTTACACTTTAAATATATGTCACATATTTCAAAGTACACTATAAATTTCAAAAGTTTTAATTGAAATTTCGTTTTCTAAGATCATGGATACCTAAAATTCTTTTGTTCATAAGAAGTTTAGCAACAATAACGTCCAAATAAAAAAAAAAATTCTTCAACAAAAAGCTCAACAATCACTTCCATTAATAAAGATTATTTAGGAAGGGAAACAATCCAATAAATGTGACCATTTTTTTTTTTATCAAAAGGAAAGTAAAAAGTGACTAAACTAAAAGTATATGAAAAGTTAAAAGATGCCATAGATAGATATAACATTTTAAATGGACATTTTTATAAAATAATTCATTCTCGTTATTTAAAACTGTTTTTTAAATAAGTTCATTTTCGTGTAATAATTATAAATTATATAAAAATACATGAGTTCGGAGTCAAATGAATTCATGTTGTTTGTGCTCCGAGTCAAATCGCCGAGTTTGACCGGCCAACTAAAAGGGCGGTGGGGCATTGAAGGCGCCAAAAAGAAGAAGAAGTGCAATGACAAAACTATCCTTGGCCATTCCATCACATGATTCAAACTGCTCGTATGAATTTATAATAATAGGAGCTCTTCTTTGACTCTTCCTTCCGGTTGCTAGTAGTTTGGACCAAAGATATCACACGGTTTAATAATCATCTCAATATTCTTAATTCCATTGTATTTTCTTGATATTACATCAAATCAAGATATCAATTTTTGAGGCACTGATAAAATAATTCCAGTTTTAAATGCATATATTTATATAATATGTAAATACATAGATTTAATATATATCGTAATTAATATTTTATACTGGTAATGTGACTTGATTGGAAATCATAACTAATTTTATTTTTTAATATTGATTTATAACTTTTTATGTTAATGTTTGAATTAATTTCGGCTTAACTATTCCAATTGATAATTAAATATGCATATTATAACTGAGTGAAAATTGCCATTTTCATTAATCAAACTCATAATTTTATTGTCTAAACTACATTCACTTGTCAACCAAAATATGATGTAATTTTAATTTGTTATTTGATCCATAATCCTTAAACCACATTTGCAAAGTTCTTTCATGCATCTTGTTCAAAATGTATGACATTTTTCCCCTTAAATTATGAATACAAAATATGTGTGTAGATGGCATTTTGTTTTCTCTTTAAGAATGAATCCAATAAATTAATAAAAATAAATAATAGGTATTAAAATTAAAAATTAAATCATTAAAATATGACATTCAAAAATAAAAACATCAAATTAAATGGAAGGAGTACAAAGTACAAAACGGTGCAAGGTGTACAAAAAGTGAACGGCTGTTAGTATGAAAATTTCAAATGACAAAATTAACCTCAATCCTCAATAGAGTAGGAAATTAAGTGCAGTATACTTATTTTGATGGCATGTCTGTAATAAATGAAATCTTAAGGTCCTGCTTTGACAGTATCGTGCCATGCAAGTTGTAGATTGGTTTCTAGAAGGTTGCCAGCGTAGACAAAACACATCCAATAAAGACATTCCACGTAAGTAGGTAGTTGGTTTATAGACCCCTCCTCTAACGGTAAGGGTCCATTTGGTTGGGAGATTTGGAGGGGAGGGGAGAGATGATATTTTTTTTAAAACCTTTGTTTGGTTCAGTCTTTTGGGGGAGATAAAGAAAAAATTGAGATTAAAATTCCTCCCCTCCCCTCATTTCATTTTCCTCCAAAAGTACTTTTGGAGGTGAATTAAAAGCTATAAAATGTTTCATTTGTTTTAAAAAAAATTTTATAATTACATTTTTTTATTTTTCTCTCATTCTCATCTCATTTTTTTTTATATTTTCATCTAAATTAAGAATCTTATATTTAGAGTTAAAGAAGAAATTTATAAAAAATAAAAATAAAAGAATAAATACTTTATAATTACAATAGCCAATTTAATTATATTTTTACTTCCCTCTCCTTGCAAACCAAATAAGGTAATTTTATTTTCACCCTCCTCCCCTACTATCTAATCAAACCAAAAAATAAAACTATTTTACTACCCTTCCCTTCCCCTCATCTCCCCTCCTTAAAATCTCTCTCTCCTCCCCTCCCATATTTTGAACCAAACATACCTGTGTAGTTTGTAATTTCGAATTTTAATTACATCCATACCGTTATAACTTTCAGTTGTAATACTCCTGATGATAACTTTAATATATATATATATATATATATATATATATATATATATAAAGTGATGGATTTTGTCAGGAAAATATTTGCAAATGAATTTGTGAATTCTTTATTTTCTGCAAGTTTTTTTTTAAAAAAAAAATCCCAAAAAAATGAGTTAAAGAAAACATAGTTAAAAAATGAATTTGCATGTTATTGAACAATTTAGAGTCTATCAAACATTTTTTTTTAGATATCAATTGCAAGTTTTATTTTTTCATAAAAAAGATAATTAAAACACTCGTCACAAAGAATTTTTGAAAAATTATTATTTAGTTATCAAGCAGTACTAGGTAAATTTTCAAGAAATGAAACACAATTTATGGTTACATTTGTTCTAGCATTCAAAATGATATTTTATATTCATCATAAAAATATATCTCAAAATATTTTTTTATTACTCTGCACATGGATCTCATTCAATTACATAAATAATATTTTTTATTAATTTTTAATTAAAATTACAATATTTAACAATTTATTAATTATATTTTATACACTTTATAATATTATCAATAATGTGAAACTTAAAACATATCAATCAACTTTCAATTCTCAATAAAAATAATTATTATCCAAACATAACTTAATTTCAAAACAAAACAAAAAATATTTTTAAAACTCAATCAAAACAAAAAATATTTTCAAAACTCAATCCAAATATATGTTTAAATGTTTCATACAAAACATTTGCTACTACTTAAATTGTGTTCAATTTCTCTATCTAGAAGATGAAATAAATGTCAACGAAGCACCGCAATGTGGACAAACTTCAGCAAATAAAGTCAACGTACAATAAATTTTGCCATGTATTTGATCCACCTAATTTTTTTGCATTTTTAAATCCATCTCAAGGGCTCCAAAAAAATGGCATTTCATTTGTATTGTTAATAATCACAAAGTTCTCGTGAATATAACTTTGATAAAAGATTTCTAAGAAGAAATGAAAATATTTGTATCTGTTTTTTTAACTATATATATATATGCTTTTCAAAAAAAGAATACATATATAATTTATATTTTTAAGATATAATACTTACACAACATTTTGAGATAAATATAAATATTTATAAATTATACTTTATATGTTCGTAATTGAATATATATTTTAAATTAATATAAAATTTAAGAATAATATTTGATTTTAATAAAATTATATAAGTATTTTTTGAAATGAAAAAGGCTAATTTGGTAAATCACAAATATATATATATAATGTCCAATGCCTTGGACGACTGTTTTGGTCCATAGGGACAAAAAACAACAAACTAAAAAAAGAGGTCTTTTTATTATTAAAAAATAAAGGAAGAAAAGTTCATGAGTGAGAACAGAGATGGACATACGGAAACGGGGCAGGAAGGAAGTCTCTCCGAAATACGTTTGACCCTTCTCTACCTTTTACTCTCTCTCTCTCTCTCTCCCTTGAGTGTAACGGGTCTATTCACACGCTAAATTCCTCTTCTCAACCTCTTCCTCCCCTTCATCCCTTAAATCTCCTCTCCGGGGCTTTTCCCCTTTCCTCTGCTCAATACCAACTCCTTTTTTGCAAATTTTGAATTTTCCCATCCTAATTTCTCATTTTTATTTTCTGCGGTTTTGATTTTTTTGGAAATTATCCTCTAGGTGGTGTTTGAGGTTTTGTTTCTCCTATACATAAAAAAAATTCGAATTCAATTTGGGTTCTGAGAGATCTGAAATTTTCCTTCGTGGGCTCTGAATCAACCTCCCCAGTTATTGAAAGTTGAAGTCTTTTTTTAAAAAAAAAAAAAAATATAGTAGTTTCTCAGTAGTTTTGATATAAAGATCATATTTTGATCGGTTTTGACCATTTTGCTGAAATTTTAGATACCTAATTTGGAGAAGAGTTTGAGAATTTAGCTTTGACTGAGAAATATCGGAATTTTGTTTATCAGTTATTATTATTATTATTATAGAAGAAGCTGATATTTTGGCAATTCTTGATACCCTTTTGGCTAAGGATTTGGAGGAGAAAAGGAGTGATTTATTTAAAGGTTTGAGTTCATGGGTAATTGTTGTGCAGCACCCAAAACTTCCGATGAAAATAAAAAGGGGAAAAATAAGCCAAATCCATTTTCTATTGACTATGGTGGGAATCCTGCAGCTGGAAATGGTGGATACAAGTCTTATGTATTAGAGAATCCAACCGGCCATGAGATTGAGCAGAGATACGAATTAGGGAGAGAGCTTGGACGGGGTGAATTTGGGGTTACATATTTGGCTACTGATAAATCAACAGGAGAGGCTTTTGCTTGTAAATCAATATCAAAGAAGAAGCTAAGAACGAGAGTAGATATTGAGGATGTGAGGAGAGAGGTTGAGATCATGAAGCATCTGCCCGATCATCCGAATATCGTGAGTTTGAAGGATACTTATGAGGATGACAATGCAGTGCACTTAGTTATGGAGTTGTGTGAGGGTGGTGAATTGTTTGATCGAATTGTTGCTAGGGGACATTATACTGAGAGGGCTGCTGCAGCAGTCACTCGCACTATTGTTGAAGTTATTCAGGTGAAGGTCCTTCTTTCTTGGATTCTCATGTTGCTTTTGTACTTTGATCTGCCCATTTGTTTGATTTCCAATTTTCAGCTGGTTGAACACAGACTAAACTTTATTTTTCCAGGAGATTGTCAGCTGAATGATATAGTATAATTCAAGCTATAAATAGAAATAAGTTTCTAAAGTATTTCATTATTTCATCTTGACGGTGAACATATTTTTACATGGGTTAGATTCTTTAAGTTGCTTTTGCTCAATTGTCTGGCAATTAGTTTCTTTTGTGCTGAATTTTCTAGACTGATCGTGTATATTGTTTTCCCAGCATATGTTCTGTTTTTTCAAGATCACATTCATAACTAATAGTGAAGTTAGTTTCCATGATCTGCCATTTAACTACATGACTGGAAAAATGATTCTCTTGTTTATTTCAATGACGGTTCTTAATTTTCTTTGTGATTGAGTAATTGCTGGAAATTGATTGCATCATTTTAAAAGCTATGCTTTTGCAACTATTTAAGCCATCTTCCTCTGGATTTTGCATGTTAGTCAAAGTTTTAATTTGGTACTAATTGTCATTTGGTTGTTACAGATGTGCCATAAGCATGGTGTCATGCATCGTGATCTTAAACCTGAAAACTTCTTATTTGGGAACAAGAAGGAATCTGGTCCGTTGAAGGCAATTGATTTTGGGCTGTCTGTGTTTTTTAAACCTGGTAACCTTCTTTCAAAATTTCAGGCTACTGACTATCTATAATGTTATTAACCTGCCAATCTGCTATTGGTCTGTCTAATAAACTTGCTTTCTTTTCGTGTACTGTTGCAGGTGAGAGGTTTAATGAAATAGTAGGGAGTCCCTATTACATGGCTCCTGAGGTGCTGAAAAGAAACTATGGACCAGAAGTGGATGTCTGGAGTGCTGGCGTTATTCTCTACATCTTACTCTGCGGCGTTCCACCTTTTTGGGCAGGTAAGGCACTTCAATAGGAAATATAGCAGTACAATCATTGCTGTCCTTATCTTTTTACTTTTATAATATGTTTTAGATACAGAGTCTCAGAAAGCACAGAGGAAATATGAAACTTATCATCTATTTCTGCTTCTTTTTTTCTTAGGGGGGGGGGGGTGGTGTGGGTGGCACAGGAGGTTAACTTAATCTTATATATATCATGTTAACAAAGAACTAGTTGTGAGAAATATGTTATCCTTTATTATTGAAGGCCCTAGCCCTTTTGTTGTCTAGAATTAAATGGTCAAGATACTCATTGGCTATTTCTCTCTATCTCTTATGTTTTGGCATTGTTTGCAAATTCAGAGACTGAACAAGGAGTTGCACAAGCAATCATTAGGTCGGTTGTGGATTTTAAAAGAGATCCCTGGCCAAAGGTTTCTGATAGTGCAAAAGACCTTGTGAAGAAAATGCTCAACCCTGACCCAAAGCAGCGGCTTACTGCTCAAGAAGTGCTAGGTAAACAAAATTCTTAAGGTGATTCATGCTTGTTCCTACTTTCCTAAGGCATAAGGTTTACTAAACATAGGTGCTTGACAATTCTTTGCAGATCATTCTTGGCTACAAAATGCCAAGAAGGCTCCAAATGTCTCTCTGGGAGAAACTGTGAGGGCCAGGCTCAAGCAATTTTCAGTAATGAACAAGTTGAAGAAAAGAGCTTTGAGGGTAATGTCTGAGGAACTCTTGTAGATTATTCCACATGTTGGCATTTCCTATTTTCTTTAAATGCATTTCTCTTATTGTTCTTTTGTTTCTTCTTCCTGAATTTTGCTCTTATTTTCTTTCTGACTGCAGGTGATTGCTGAGCATTTGTCAGTGGAGGAAGCTGCAGGTATAAAGGAGGGATTCCAGTTGATGGACACAGGCAACAAAGGCAAGATTGATATTAATGAGTTGAAAGCTGGTCTGCACAAGCTTGGCCATCAGATGGCTGATGCAGATGTTCAAATTCTTATGGATGCTGTAAGTGCCAGCTTAGATTACAATGCTTATTGCTTGATTAAACAAAATCTGGGTGGCTTGTGCATTTCGTATGGAATGCTTCATTTCTATTTCTATCTGCTTTTTTAGTTTGGAAGTAATCAGGAAAACCATTTTACAGGGCGATGTTGATAAGGATGGATATCTTAATTATGGGGAGTTTGTGGCAATTTCTGTCCACCTAAAAAAGATGGGCAATGATGAACATCTGCGTAAAGCCTTTCAGTTCTTTGACAGGAATGAAAGTGGGTATATAGAGATTGATGAGCTGAGAGATTCCTTAAATGATGCGGATGATGCTGATGTCAACATTGAAGAAGTAATTAAAGCCATTATTCTAGATGTAGACACAGACAAGGTTGGTCACTTCATTGATGTTCTCCTAATGTTCCTTCTTCTCAGTCCTTGAAATTCCTTTTGTAGATAGATTTTGCTGAAGTAGCATCATTGCTTTATTCTCAAGACTTGAATTTCTTTTGTTCTGTTTGCAGGATGGACGCATTAGTTATGACGAGTTTGCAACAATGATGAAGGCAGGCACAGATTGGAGAAAGGCATCGAGACAGTATTCACGAGAACGATACAATAGTCTTAGCTTGAAACTGATGAAGGATGGGTCAATACAGGTGACCACAGAGGCTCCAAGATGATTTCAGTTTATTTCTTCACGTATAAAAAAATGATGTATTTTGCTATTTACATTCTTTTTCACCATCTATAATGGTCTCTTCTCTTTACACTACCCCCTAGAATTGGTTATTGTGTAATCCCTTCGGGGCGATAACTAGGCATCAGGTCCCCCGACATCAATTGTCTTTGGCTCTCTGCATTGTAATTCTGCTATTCGTTTTTGTTCAGCTTTTCTTTGTACATATTTTTGACATATACTTGAATCAATCAGTGATGAAGTTGAATATTATGTGTACCATTTTGAAAGCATGTGAGTTTGTACTTTTGTGTGGTTGTCTCAAGTCTTCACAGTGATTCTATCCGGAGCCACTCTAATTGACTCTCCCAACTGCAACGAACTGGCATTCAGTTTAACTTTGTAGGTAAAAGATCTCCTGGTACAAGTACAACTCAATTTCTGTTACTTGAGAATCTGATATTGGAGTTGTGGGGTGCAATTTCTTGCCCCCAAATCATCCGCATCTCTTCTGGTGAAGAAGACTTGAAATTCAATATTGTTGAAAAACCAAAAGCTTTTAGATGTTTAGTAGAAGGAATGATTCCTGATTATTGTAGAAGGAATCTATGAACAAAATGATGTTTAGTTGAAAGAAAAAAAGAAAAGTGTAATATTTGTAATTTTTCTTCAAAATATTATACAGAATTCAACTTCTTAGGGAGGGGTTGCTGTAATATTACAACGGAATTGAGCAATCGCAACCGCTGTGGTTTTAACGTTCAAGGGCCTCGTGATAATCCGTCTCAATTATTGCTCGTTTTGCATTCTCTAATTCATGGACAGTAGAGAACATTATGCTATTGGTTTTTTTTTTAACACATTAAAAATACACTTTGATTATAAATGTTTCTTTTTGAGTCATTTGTTGATTATATAAAAGCTACAAAAATGATGTTAGAAAGGTAACAGACCCTTTCTCCAGAGACCACACTTATGCAGATCCTTTGCAGGCCTCCTAATATGCAACCAATTCACAACAAGGTCAACTTTCCCGGGATCTTCTTGCGAGAGTTTTTTATGGACTCTCTCATTATGGAAATGGAGAGCCCACAGGACAAGAATCCTACTCCTTTGATTTGGAATATTGTTTCACTTTAAGGTAATCTGTACTCGTTTTGGAACTTTTAAGTTGGCTTGAAATACATATTAATCTTCTTCTTCTTTTTTTTGATAAATAAAAATTATGAAATACATATCAATCTGTTTCCTGTAAATGTTCTTAGTTTCCAGGCCTTCATATTTTTGGAAAAGAAGCTTGAGGCCGATAAATATTTACAGAGAAAAGCCTAATACGTATTCTGCAGAAAATTGAATCGCAAATAGCTAATCGTTTGAATTATGGGCTTTTGTAGAATCGTTTTTTTTTAGGCCTAAGTTCTTCTTGTTGATTTATTGCGGAGGAAATTTCAGATAGAGTGAAGAGATTGGCAAAGGAACACGATGATGCTATTATGGCGGTGAACTCACAAAGGAACAGAGGCCAACTCATCCATGTGGGTGACATGATTAGCTGTCGTCGGACCATGAAGGGGACACACTCGAACCTGCTTACTTTTATGACTCTTCAAGGCAGCACTGCTTGAGATAAAAATAAACAATTGCTGTAAGGAACCCCAACATAATTTCTGAAAGTGATTCAATTGGAAAGTTTGTTCAATCTTTAATGTTGTAATCTGATGAGGATGAATGGAGATGAGAGCCTTGTATAGACGAAGGAATGCTACGTATTTTGCTTTTATTTATCGCATTTGGAACAATAATAAAATAAATAGAGATAAAATAGTTTACATAAAATAATCATTAAAATATTTTATGTTTAAAGACAAGTGAATTTTTTTGTTTCATCTTATAAAAATATATTCGTTCAATCTTTTTTTTTTAAGATACATTAAATAAACTTTATTATCTTTAATTATAAAAAAAATTTAATTTTTAGAGTTATCGTGCACATTATTTTTAAATTTATCCATACTTAGGGAGATAAAAATAGAATAAATACTCATTTTATAAGAAAGACTAAAATAAATAAGAGTATAATGAAAATTAAAAGAATTTCTTAATTTGTGTAATTTTATTTAAAATATTTTATAAAAAAATGATGGATGAATTATTTCTTTTTAAAAAATATATATTCAATTCTAAATTAATGAAAATATTAATAAGCCCAATGTAAGGATTCATTGATCGGTGTGCATTTATTAATTATTCTTCACCTATCTCAAAATATCAATGTAAAAAAATTTATTAGTTATTATGTTTTTGAAATATAAGAAGGAGAAAATAAGTTTGTTTCGAAAAATAAAATATAAATATTTTTATCTTGAAAATAAAAAAAGATGTGATATGAAATATAAAAATAAATAAGATTATTGTTTGAAAATGATTTAGATTTTGAAACAATAATATTGTTTCAAAATTATTTTGGCAGAAGGGAAGGAGTATCAATTAAGAATACGAGGAACACGAATTTGAAATCTTTGATTTCAAAATAATTTATTCACAATTATTGATTACTTCGGGTGACCCAGGACAGCATAGGCCTGCCATAGGGTCATACATGTGTCCTAATATTATACATATGTACAATTGTAATTGTTTACCTTCACAAGCATAGTGCGAAATCGACGACGATGAAATCCACCTCCAAAATTCGGGAATTGGAAATATTCATGGAACTTCTTCTTTGTCTCTTTCTGTTTTGTTGTACAAAATTCCTAAACTGTCAACAACACAAGAAGATAAATTAGAGGTTTCTTCAATCCATAACCAAAAGAGATCATATAACAGAAGATATCTATCTATCTATCTATCTATCATCATCATATATAATCCACTATTTTATGTTGTGTGTGAAAGTTCTGATGGCCTGGCTGAAAGGTGTTCTTGAAACACTTGGTACATCATACATGGCAGGGGGTTTGGAATGATGATTAGGTCAGATGAGTTTTGGTTCTTGATTTATCTGCTGACATTGACTTGCATTGGCACTTGGATCTCTCTGTGGGCAAAAATACGATAGCTCTAGATTAATCTTCTCATCATTTCTGGGATCAAACTTTACTAACACAGAGTTTTTCTTTCTTTTGTTTTTTTTTTTATATTTTATTTTAAAAAATACTGGTATAGTATATGTAATGAATTAAAATTAATGGAGCAAGACAAAAATATCCATACAGATACAGTCATGTTTGGGTAATGGGAAGTTATCCTATCTCCAATGATTGTAGGGGACTACTATGAATGCCAAAGCAAATCAAATCTAATATAAATCCGAAGAGATGTGATGCACATGGGTTCGTGGACATTCGGAATTCTAGACTTGTGTTTTTTTTAATTTATTTATTTTCATGTGTAGAAGATTACTGGCCGAAGAAGAAAGTTATGACATTGAAGCCGCCAGATGACCAGAATGTTCTTGATCAGATACAATGTTTACTTGAATCAGAATCAAGATTATTAAGAGGCAAATGAATGCGACGTACCTTGAGCAATGAATAATAAATAGACAGAGACAAGATACATAAAATATCTTCGGCGATTATGTTCATTACCTTTTTAGGAGGATAGGAAATTCAATAATTTTCCATCATTAATGAATCAAACCAAGTTCCATCCAGAACTTTCTACCAAACTCAATGACCTTTACAAATTTCTAGTATAAAACATTGATGGGCTATTGGTTAAGAACAACTTCTGAAGCCAGGCAACATAGGTAGCCTATGAAATGCCTGGAATATTCGTTTGCTCGCAAGTTGCACCGCCCAAATTAATATGGGATTAAGAGGATGAATCAGAGAGACAACTGGAGGTGAAGAATGATTGGCCAAATTTCATGGTAAAGTATTGCCTTATAAAAATACGCAAGTGGAAACTACATAGTGTGCTTTTCCCTTGATAATTATTCACTCTCGTCCCATTAAGAATATAGTTTTTTTTATTCATTTTAAATTATAATACATTTTTTTATCGAATATGTTATTTAATTTTTAATTTTTTTAAATATTCATATTTAATATATTTTATTATCATAAAAATCATTTTTAAATTATTAGAATAATAATATTAAGTTAAATATTTTATTTTTCAAAGATAAATACACATTTTTTAATACATTTTAAATCAAAATTTGTACACATCTTCACAAAATTAAATTTAAATTTGACTAAATTTTAAATGTAATATGGAAGGGCAAAATAAGAAAATCAATAAGATAACTTATATTTTTAGTAAATTATATAGACATTAGTGCAAGAGAGATAGTAATAAATTTGTAGAATTGACATTAGTGCAAATTACAACCAATCAGTGGAAAGTGAGATAACAATCTTGTGGGAGAGAGACAATATAAGATATTATGGACATTTAATTCATATTAGGGATGTATGTTAATTTTTTAAAATATTTTTAATTTATTATATCATGTTCTTTCTTAAAAATTAAAAATTAAATTATTTATTTTTTCTCTTCTTATTTAAGAATAGAGTTAATATTAAAAAAATACAAAATAATAATTAAAATACTTAAAATATCTTATATTTTAAAATAAATAATTTAATCAAAATATCTTATATTTTAAAATCGTTCTACTCTCATCATTAACGAGAGCCGGATAGAACTTCGAAGTCTCAAACTAAAGTGTGAGAACGTGGAAGAAGTGGACAGATTGAGGTCGCGACAAACATTGGACACCAAACCCGCATGACATTTTACGGAATGCATTATTGGACGTGAGACTTCGAATTTAATTTTGGAATGCTATGACAATATTGTTGGATACTTTATAGAGAAGGGTGCAGATTTTAAATACAAAAAATGAAGAACACGAAAGAACTAGGTTACGACCAGTGTACAAGAAAATTAACAAAAGACAATGTGGAAATTTGGTGTTGATTATTACATGCCACGGTTTAGTGATAGTTACTGGAGATAGCTCTAGTTCTTCTGTTCTTCATAACGTGGAGTTATTAAACTTGTTTTGGAAGATTTTTTTTTTTTTTTTTATTTTTATCATGGATCAAGTCTACATGAATTTTTTAGTCTTTATCTAATCACAATTTAATTTTTTTTTGAGGATCATTGAACTTAATTCATATCAAAACTTTCCTTTGGAGGAGACAAGAAAAGTATAAGTATGCTGCATTGTACATCTTCAAATGAATCAGGCACATTTCTCTTGCAAGATGCAGTCACTATCCTTTGAGCTACATGCATTTCATATGTATTATATACATACATATGGGGAATGCTGGAATGAACATTGTCTAACTTAGTAATCAGTAAAGTAATTAACCTATGATTCGAAGGGGGAATATGTTTGAATTATGAATGCGACTAAGTCGTAATACTTTTGCTAATTTATATATATAAAAATACTAGTATCAATTTTTAAACAAATGAAGAATATCAACTACTTACTACGCGTAAGAGTTTCATATATTCAATAATCACTAAAAATTCCAAAGTAGGAATGATTAGTGGTAATCAAAGTGCCAAAAATCAGATGCTACTACTTAATTAGGCGCATTGATAATTCTATAAAAAAAAATTAGGCGCATTGCCCTTTTAAGGAGATATGACATAACGATATACCTTAAGAGTATGTATTAATGTTAATATAAAAAAAAAAATATAATGCATGCTAATTGATAATTGAAGTGTAAATTCATATACTTGATATTCAACTTTAAAAATTATTTATAATGTATAATATTAACAATTAATTACATTTTACATATGTCATTTACTAATTGATTAATTTATTAAAAAATATTATTTATCTATATATATTGAATCATCATATTAAATAAGATGTCAAAAAACGATATTCTTTTTAATATTGTTATCACGTTAATATATTATTTCATAACATTTACATTGAAAATCAAAATTTGATGATACTATTAAAATAAATTTTTTTTAATTGAAATTGTGTATTGAATATGAAGATGCTATAACTTTGATACCCTTTGGCCAACTGTGGGCTCCACTTGCACCGAAAGCCGCATAAAATAGTAGTACCATTGGGAGCATTAGGGATACGTGTATGGATGGATTTTTTTTAAATTTTTTTATTACACGAGGGGCGATGGGTGTCGACCCACAGACCTCTAGATATAAAAGGAGGTCTGGATTCGGAGTGGCTGTGCTTTTTCAGGAGTTCCGTTGTTGTCCACTTGTCCTTCCCGACAATATAGAAAAGTTACAAAATTTCTATATTTGGGAATGATGAGACATTACCAATGTCCAACTAAATACAAAGCTTATAATGAAATTTTTTCAAATCATAAATAAATTACATGGTTATCCACGTATAGTAATAAATTTTACATACATTTTAAAATTTTTATTCCTGAAATTTTAAATAAAAATCATATTTATTTTTTATTTTAAATTTTACTAACAATATTTTTATTTTAATGAATTGTATTATGGTGAAAATTTGATATTTCCCCCCATTACCTGTTGAAATTATTTGCTTCCATTTCTACCCTCCACATAAGTAACCACGTGAGCGGTTTTTCCGAATTCCGATTCATTTTCTAGTCAAAAGGATCATGCTGATCAAAATATAAAATACAAGGGACTTTATTGGCAAGAGAAAAAAAACCAAGGACTTCAATAACTAGAGGCTCAAACATAAGGGATTATGCGAATTTTCCTTTGAACTAGTATGAATTATTATTAGTTTTTTAATCATTTTTTATAAGTTGTTAGAAGACTATTTCACTGTCACAAATTTATTTATTTTGTGAAAATAAATAAGAGACTTAAGACTATTTCTCTTAAATAAAGAAAATAAGAGATGAAAGATAATAATAAATAGTGGAAAATATGTATAAGAAAGAGATAAAATAAATTTTGTTTTAGAAATAAAACAAGATGAGATAAAAGATAATATTAAATAAGAATAATATTGAGAATAAATAATTAAATATTTTTTAAAAAATATAAAATAACTTGTAATTGAGAATAAAAGAATAGTCTTATGAAGTTGCAGTAAGTGATCATAAAAAAAGTTTCATTGCCGCACACAAAAAAAAACAAACAAACAAACAAAGGAATGATATAAAGTTGAATGGGAAGGTGGAAATCAATTATTAGAGCATTCCCAAAAGGGAGCTATTTAGAATCTAGCTAGATAGAATCATTAATTATCTTACTAACTTTAGTTGAATAACATTTAGACTTTTCCCTCCAATATATTTTTCCCTTCAAAATTCTTTTAATAGTTCCAATGCACAATTAAGCAACCTAATTAATGATTCTTTTTTTAAAAATATTAAATACACCTATTAATGATTCTAACAATTTAATATCTCCCCTTAAATAATGTACAATATTTGGGCGGAGTAAGTAAATGTTACTTATCCATAAGCTGATTGGCTCGCGTTCTTCACCTTAAGCCTTGATAACATGCTTGGTAGGGATAAAATTAATAAGGGAAATTTTCAAAATGATACATATTTTAGATTTTTTTTTAAAAAAGTAAGAATTATTTGAGATTAAAAGAATGTGTTTTTTATTGTGTGAAAAAATTCAAATGTCTTTTGCACACATGTGATTATTCTTTATTCATGAGTATTAATACAATTTTTCTATAGTTTCAATTCTAACTGAAATGACTACTAGATTATATTTTATTAGATTTTTTTTTTGTTTTGTTTTGAGAGATGGAATTTAAAATTTTTGTTCAATAAAGTATAGAATAAGAGTAAAATAATGGGGAAAGTAATAAATCCATTGATTCATAGAATGGAAAATATTTTGGAAAAAGATATTAATTTTTTTGTCTTGAAATATATAGATGTCATTTTAAAATTTTGCACGTCGATTAAAGATAAAGAATTTTTTTTTTAGTTTATTCAAATTATCTAAAAAGTCGTTAGTCAATTATGTAGGAAAATAAGGATTAACACGTGCATAATATTTAAATGAGAGAATGGATAGAGAAACAAGAAATGATAATAATAGTAAAAATGTCAATAAATACTTATCATATTTTTCTAAATGACTTAAAAACATACTTTTTCACTTTAGAAAATGACTTATATACAAATATTTTGGCATAAAAGGATATGTACTAAATTAGAAAAAAATTACAAACGCAAAGAAAAGAATGAAAAATTTCGAGGCAACCCATAAAATAATCTATGAATAAAGACATGTTTTGGAAGTAAAAAAAAAAGAAGAAGAAGCTAATATGAATAATTCTTCTAATCTATTTGATTATTCTCTAAATTAGTACTTCTAATTTTAGTATAAGAAATAGTATTTTAAAGAATTAATAATGTGAATGTTATGAATGAGAGTATATTTAAAATATATATTGACCTTATCTCGAAATAGATTTTATAATTTAATACAAATTAAAATAATAATTAAGATATATGAGACGAAAAAATATAAATCTGAATATGTATTGAGGTTGCACGGTAGTTTTCCCCAATTTTGCAATTTTGATTTGGTTAATACTATTTTCTCTTAACCAATTTGATTATCTTATATACAATTACATCTAAAGAAAACTAGATCTTGTATTGAATATTTAGATAAACTAATAGACACTCCAATTAAATAATGAAAATTTTAATTTCTAAATTCCTTAATGTATAAATTGTTTTCCCAAATTTCATAATTTTGATTCGAATAATACTCTTCCCTCATGATCAATTGAATCTCTTACCTACAATTACACCTAAACAAGGTTGAATCTCAAATCGACTATCAAGATCAATGAAAGTCTTTCCAATTGAAGAATAGAAAGTTCAATTTATGAATTTCTTAAAGTATGTATGGTTTTCCGAATTATACAATTTTGATTCATAAAATATTCTCTTCTCTTGACCAATTCAATTATCTTATCATTTTTTTATAATTATTTATAAAATTCAACTAAAAGGAATATCATCTTTTATTTCTTTTTTCATTTATAAAATTGAACCTAAAATAAAAATAATACATAATTTAAAATTGACAATACAATTATTTAGAAATCATTAGTTTCTAATTTAAAAATAACAATACAAAATTTTTTAATTTTTTTTTGTTATCTTATTTTTTCAATATTATACATTACCCATTTCAGTTAATGCATTTTGTCTTTTTAATTCATATATTTTCTTTTCTTAAAATGATCTAATCTTTCTTCTTCTTCAATCAATGGGTTTTTGTTGGCTTTATCAGTTTGGATTGGATTCATATTCATTTGGTTTTAATTCATAGTTTTTTTCCCGTTAATTCTATGGATTAGAATCATTTTTTTAAAAAAAAGAGGATTAGATTCACAGTTTTTGTAGTTTTAATTCAATAGATTTATCGGTTTGATTTTTTTATTTATGTGAATTCAATGGATTAGATTCATAGTTTCATAGTGTGAAATGTTAATTAGGTGAGAGAATATAAATTTCGTAAGATTATATCCAAATTGCCCCTTTTTATCTAGATAGATTCTATCCAATTTGATTTACCCTTCCCAAACACTAAGAAGACAAGCGTCAAAGCAGTTCGGAAACCGACTACTAATGACACATAAAAATATATACACTTAAACAGTAGTAGTGAATTAATCCCACCGTAGAAGCATACTTTACTTTTTAATCGCAAAATTAGTAGTCAGCTAAATGATGATGACCTCGAGTTCATATTTCTCTAATGCCGAAACCATCAAACCATTTGTGCACATTCACTGTATGTAATAAGTCTAAAACTAGATTAAACGTCAAGTCAAAGGAAATCTCTTGAAAATGATTTCCCATTTATATTTTCTTCCCAGATGAATAAATCCCATGAATTCTCGACCAGCAGAGTAAAGATACAATAGCATCGCATGCATGCATTACCAAAAACAATTAGGTGCCCTATTTCATTGTTCTTTTTACCTGTTTTTTTTATTTTTATAATATTAATATTTGACGATTTTGAATTACTAATTTTAATCAAAATTATAAATTAAATGCACCTTTATTTTGATTCGAGCTTGTAAAAAATTATTTGATGAATGGAACAAAAGAAAATGTAAAGTACGTTACCTGATCAAGAAACTTAGCTGTTATTGACTAGCTAAGTTTGGCTGAGCAGAGATTGACTTTAGAATTTCCTTCCTTCCTTCCATCATTAATGATTTACCGCTTGCAATTATTGGATAATATTCGGATAAAATATCCACGAGAAGTTGGCGAGAATTAAGGTGTCTGTGAGGTGAAACGCGAGATCCGAGAAATATCCTGATCGACTAGGAGTCAACGTGGAAGTGCCCCCACCTGTCGCTATCAACATCGTGAACACAATGACAGGTGCAAACAAAAAATTCTTTAAACACCACTTAACTATGCTCGTGACTCAATTCCTTTTTCAAATCTTGTTGCACCTGCTCTAGCCCTTCCAAATGACCTACGGAGAAAGAAAAATCATAGAACAAAATGAATCCCTTTGGTATGAATAGTTTATCCCTAATATGGGATGCATTTATAATTAAATAAATTGAGAAACTATGGCCATCAAATTAATTTAGTACTAATTTTTTGGCTGAATATGTTTGTCATAAATTATACATGTATACAATTTGTACATTTTAAAGATTATAAAATTTTTTAAGACATAAAATTATCAAAAAATTCTTCAAAGTAATTATTTAACATCTGAATATCTAGTTAATTGTTTGATGAAAAATTAATTGTATATGAGTCTTCATTTGCACCAAGGTTTAACTACTTGTTCGAATGATTATGTATTTTTAATTTTTAGAAGTCTCTGTAACTTTCTAACGTAAAACTTTCCGTGCATTCTTTAGAGTGTCATGGAATTCATTTGACCACAAAAATAGAATGCATGTGATAATATTTGGAAGAATATCAATGTCTTTTCATACTTAATTAGCGGAATATATACATATTCTATAATATGATATATTTTTCCAGCACGTAGCAGAGAACTGATTGCCTCAAAAAAGAAGAAGAAAAAAAGCAAAGAGCTGATGATTCTTTGATTCTATGTTTAAATTTATTATCTCTATATTATATATATATATTGTTACATTTATATCTGCATTATCTAAGTCCTCACAACCACTTATTAAAGGAAAAAAAAGGCAAAATTAGTTGAACCTTTAATGGTCAGAGAAAAATGCCTTTAAAGGAATAAGTAACACTTTTTTTGATAAATAGGAATAAGTAACACGATCAGAAAGAAACACAAGTCACCATATCTTAATGACCGGTGGCTATAATTAGTCCAAGTTTTGATGCAATACAACTTGGAATCACTCAAGGAGCCTTTTCTTGATTATAACTTGTGTGTGGTAGGAGCCCTTATTAATATTCAATGCATCAAGGCACTCAATCTTTATCCTGCCATTCTTGTTTCGGCTAATTAATTATCTAGATTTTGCATATAATAGATGTTACATGGACGTGCTGAAACTCTATAAATTGTTCACAAATTCTCTTAAATCCTAGTTTACGGTGCTTTGATGATAAATTATTATCCTCTTTCTCTTAATTTAAAACTTCATTAAAAACGTAGAATTTGATATTTAATTAATATCTTATAAATAAGCGAATTTATAATGCTTAATGTGGGAAGACAAAAGTATGTCATTAGAGTCTGCGTGGGATGCTGTGACAAAATTGAGCTAAGTCTGCAAAATAAACATATAATTATGATCATTTAGGTTTTCTTAGTTAGGTTGAATTAGCATAATATTTTCGGGCTAACCTTTCTATTGGAAAAAGGGACTAATTTTGCTTGAGAGAAAGTTGATTTGTGCTCGGGAAAAAAGAAAAGGGTTAGTGTTTTTGAATATATGATGGACCAGAAAATGAGTTGAACGATCTAGAGATATGAAGCTTTTGAAAAATGTTAAAGTAAAGAAGAGAAATACCTGTTCTAACAAACAAATAATACACACAGAAAATTACAGGCTAGAGATCATACATATCTACACAATACACATGTAACATATCCAACATTTGCTATCCGAAATGTAGAATTGAATCTTTAGTTCACCATCTTCAAGAAAAATACAATGGTTACCAGTCGTATTAGGCATTCATAAGATCAAAGAAAGCGGCCAAGTAGTAAAAAACAAGGGAAGGGACAAAAAATTTCATGGTTTCCATAAGCTGCTGATTTCAATTGAACTCTCCATAAGCTGCTGATTTCAATTGAACTCATCAACTTGCTACTGACATCAGCAGATAAAACTCTGCAAGACCAAACAACAAAGGCAGTGCAGCCCAATTCTGCACATGAGTCAGCAAAATTAACTAAAAAAAAAATATAGGACTACAAAAATATCCATTTTGAGGCAACATTAAGTCACGATCAAGTTTTTAGACGTGTCACTCTCCGAGTACTCTTCTCTAGAAAACTCGTTCGACCTTTAACCGCAGCCTGACTATATAAATCCCCTTACGTCTTCCTCAACTCACCCCATTGTTACAGAGTAGAGAGTACTACTTTATTCTCTGTGTGCTCCCGCGCTAGCCCTTTTATAACTCTCTCTCAATAGAAGATTGCATTCCCTTCTGGAATGCGCTTCTGATGAGTAGAATCTGATCTTGGTATAATCGTCAATCTTAAAGAACTTCGAAAGGAAGGATTTTTAAGACGGAAAAAAAAGAAGATAATTAAGGTGAGTCTTCTTTTTATTACATATTACAAAATGGAGTAGTACGAACCAAATTGATGTACTCAAGTCCTAAAAATTCAAGTTTCACTGGAATCTTGAGATTTCAAGAAGTGTGTTTTTAGGCCATTGTTTGATGTTTTTTAAGCCGTGTACATTACAGGTGCTTATAAATTCATTTCCCTGCATGCCAAGGATCGTGCTTGGGTTAAATTTGGTTCCTTTGGAGAACTTATTTCCAAACCTTTCTTTTCTATTTGGGAAAATGAGTTTACATGCTGCCTCTGTTCTGCCTTCATTTCGGCCTTCGGTTCAGAAATTGTTCTTTGAAAAGCGATTAAGAATCTAAGATGTTCAAGAGGTGATTCGAGTGAAATTCATTGATTCATTTTCTTCCTCTGCTTTGAGAAAATCCTGGACTTAGAGAACTTCTTTTGGGTCGTCGAAGATCATGGTCTTGGATTCTCTTCGAATTTACACATTGTGCCATCGTTTCAGCTTCCTCCGCGAACCCATATTCAGCTTTAACTTTGATTTTTAATCGGAAGTTAAAGCGTCGTCGTTCTGTTCCAAGACACTCGTCTCTTCTCGACGGTGAATGAATTGAGCTTACATTAATGGCTAATTTTGCAGTTTTTACCAACTTATTTGACGAATATACCCTTCGCGGAGTATTTCAAATTTTTCTGTTCTGTCCAGGCCTCGTAGTTGCTTGAGCGGATCATTCTAGTTATTAGTTTCTGTAGCTTCCGAGGTTCTTAATTTTTCTTTTTTATGTAATTTGACATCCCAGCCCTTGAGGTTATTTCAAATTTTCTTTTCCCTGCCATCGGTGCTGTGCAACAACCATGGTAGCCTAATGGAATATAGTTATAGAGTTTTCCTTGTCTAAAAGATCTCCTTTCAATCAAATTTTCAGAATATTCTCTAATTTCTCCCCCTAATTTGCATCCTTTTTCTTTTCAATTTCTGGTTATTTCTTAGACAGGGCTATGATACTAATGTTTTGTTTATGAAGTTCTATAGTTAATTACTCATGGTATTGTTGGATTTGCAGTTTATTTCGAGGAAGCACCAAAAACTGAGAAGATGACAGTTACTCCAAAGATTTCCATCAATGACGGGAACCTTGTGGTTCATGGAAAGACCATTTTGAAGGGGGTGCATGACAATATTGTGCTGACCCCAGGATCTGGTGTGGGACTTGTTGCCGGTGCATTCATCGGTGCCACTGCAGAACATAGCAAAAGCTTGCATGTCTTCCCTGTGGGAGTCTTGGAGTAAGCAGCTGCTACATCCATCTATTATTTGATTCGAATAATTGCTCATGCTAGCGAAATAAATACCTTATCTGGTGGACTCTATTTGAAATGATCAAGTTCATACCTTCTTTACCAATTTTCTATTTTGCAATGAGCAAATGATTTATTTGAGTAAACCATGCAGTTCCTAATGAAATTAAGGAAATTCAAAAGCAGAAATTTTCAATGATGTTGATTTCTTGTTTGATTGCCTTGCTCTATAGTTCAATGGCTCCTGGCTATATTATTTGTGTTTACCAGAGGATTCTGATTCCTTGATGGTGTCCTCCATTTACATGTCCTGACTGTTAGCTTTCTAGTTATTTTTGTTGTCCTGTTTAAGGTGTAAATGGATTGAATCCTATGTGCTGTCTTGTGATGTTTGAAGCTTTTCATATTGCTGTCCATTTTCATGTATAAAACTCCTCCAACTAATAAAATCTTTACTAATTTAAATATTTTTTCCCTTAATCAATGACTTCCAAGTCACAGTTACCGCACAACTGTGATTGGATTAAGTATTTTAGCTGATCATGATTGTATTTATGGTGGAGCTTTGAATCCAATTGTTAGCACTAGCAGTACTTTGCACCAAGAATTCCTGCATATTGGCAAAATTGAGATGCTATGGCATAACATAAATATACTCTGCTCTCTCTAATTTTCTTTTTCCATGTTGGGATGTTTAATACAATGTTAAATTAAGCTTGATATGTTTGCAGAAACATCAAAATATTCTTAACTTTGCTGTTGCTTCTGTAACAGGGACCTCCGCTTCATGTGCTGCTTCCGCTTCAAGCTGTGGTGGATGACTCAAAGAATGGGAACATGTGGGAAAGACATTCCATTGGAGACTCAGTTCATGTTAGTGGAGAGCAAAGACACCACAGAAGGCGAATGGGAGGATGCCCCGATCATCTACACTGTGTTCCTCCCTCTCCTTGAAGGCCAGTTCCGTGCTGTTCTTCAAGGAAACGACAGGAATGAAATGGAAATCTGCTTTGAGAGTGGTGAGTAGCTCATGTCCATCAAAAAGTATTTGGAATAGGCTAGATGCATCCAAATATTTGGAGTAGGCCACATTCATCTTGCTTTGCCAATCATAGGAGGGAATTTCTTGAATTCAGCCAGTCTCATCCTGTTCCCTCATTTAAAGGAAGATAAGGATACTATTTACGGGGATAGAGCCGGTGGTAGTGCAAACTTGACCAAGCAATCTGGAGAAATTGATTAGTTTCTGTTATGAAATGAATCATCTAATGGAGTTAATTTGAATTTGGCAAAGATAAGTTAGAAGGAAAGAGTTTGAAAGAACCAAAACGACCTTGTTTTTGTGGTATAATTTGGTTGCAGGTGATAACGCTGTTGAGACAAGCCAAGGGCTTCACCTTGTTTACATGCATGCGGGGACAAATCCATTTGAAGTCATCAACCAGGCTGTAAAGTAAGTACTTGCTTGTTTTTCTTAATTACTTACTGCGTTCAAAAGATTTTTCATTTCATTTTTCCTTACACAATCAAATGCTAATTAACTTTTCTGGGGAAATAGAGCTGTGGAGAAGCATTTGCAAACTTTTCACCACCGAGAGAGGAAGAAGGCAAGATAGTCAGCAGTACTCTTGTCATTATCAAGTGTTTTTCTTGGCTCCTTGTTAGCATGAATATTTGGTGACTTATTTTTCTACCTTCGTGGTTGCTTGTAGTTACCCTCGTTCATCGATTGGTTTGGCTGGTGCACTTGGGATGCATTTTACACTGATGTCACTGCTGAAGGTGTTGAAGAAGGCCTCAAAAGGTAAATAAAGATTGTTCTTTTATTTTGCTCTTGAAAATGGGGAGTCAGTGGATCAAATTAGTAAGTGACTTTCTGCTATTATTTCAGCTTATCCGAGGGTGGTACTCCTCCACGCTTCCTGATAATAGATGATGGCTGGCAACAAATTGGTAGTGGAGGCAAGGATAGTGGAGATAAAGGATGTGTTGTGCAGGAAGGAGCACAGTAAGTTTTGATCTCTCTTTCTCTCAGAAATTGGTTCAGGTTTTCGGGTAGTGATCGCCCTCGAAGAATTAGAATGATATGGTACCAGTTGTTAACAATAGTTGTATTAAAAAGTTGTGTGAGGGGACAAACTATGGTATAATCTTTCCAATAAAGCACAGGTTTTACCGGTGTTCCATAGTAGGATAGGACCAAGAGAAAATTTTCTTTTTCATTTGCTCTTCATTTCTCTGGCATCTTATGAATGAACTGCCAATGTTTTGTTTTGTAGATTTGCGAACAGGCTGACTGGAATTAAAGAAAACGAGAAATTCCAAAAGAGTGGCAAAAGGGATGAGCAAAGTGATCAGGAGGGGTCTGGCCTGAAGCATGTAGTTCAAGAAGCAAAGCAACGGAACAATGTCAAGTGAGTATAGTACTCAGTTCTTTTACATTGCTAGTACTCTTTTGTACTGTTTTAGATGTCCTTTCAAGCTTTCTGGAACAATTGATGTAATTCTCAAGCCCCTCCATTTCTCATATTTAAGTTCCCCATGTGCTCCTCTTTAGACAACTGATTTGCATCTTAATCCTATTTTATCGACTCTAGCAAAAGGGAACTCCCGATGATATTCACGATAAAATCATATATAAGGACTTTGCTTTAGACCAACTTTTCATTATGCGCAATGGTCCAAGGGATTGAATTAGTTCATGGTTAATTGTGCACATAGCTCTAGTTACTTACTCAGTTAATACTTGGTGCAGGTTTGTGTATGTCTGGCATGCTCTAGCAGGTTACTGGGGTGGTGTGCAACCAGCAGGTACTGGGTTGGAGCACTATGATACTGCTCTTGCATATCCTGTTCAGTCTCCAGGTGTACTGGGCAACCAACCAGATATTGTCATGGATAGTCTTGCTGTTCATGGATTGGGTCTGGTGCACCCAAAGAAGGTCTTCAACTTCTACAATGAGCTTCATGCCTACTTGGCTTCTTGTGGAGTAGATGGTGTTAAAGTTGATGTGCAAAACATTATTGAAACCCTTGGTTCTGGGCATGGTGGCAGAGTCTCTCTGACTCGCAGCTATCATCAGGCTCTTGAAGCTTCAGTTGCTCGGAACTTCCCTGACAATGGTTGCATTGCTTGCATGTGTCATAACACTGATGGGATTTACAGTGCCAAGCAGACTGCTGTTGTGAGAGCTTCTGATGACTTTTATCCTAGGGACCCTGCTTCTCATACCATCCATATCTCATCAGTGGCTTACAACTCATTGTTCCTAGGAGAATTTATGCAACCCGATTGGGATATGTTCCATGTGAGTATATAGATAAGATTCAGTAAATTGACTGTGAGCTGAACGTTCTATAAAGTAGAAATATGAATTTGTTTTATATACAAATTGACATGCTCATAAGTGAGTCCATGGTACAGAGCCTACACCCAGCTGCTGATTATCATGCTGCAGCTAGAGCAGTTGGAGGATGTGCAATATATGTCAGTGACAAGCCTCATAACCACAACTTTGAGCTCTTGAAGAAGCTGGTCCTGCCTGATGGGTCTGTACTCCGTGCTCAGTTGCCTGGCCGACCTACTCGTGACTGCCTATTTGTTGATCCTGCTAGAGATGGAAAAAGGTTTGCTCTTTGCATTCAACATTGAACTTTGTTTGTCAATTATATATTAGGGTCTCTTTGATACTCATTTCAACAATGCATCATGTAGCTTGCTTAAACTTTGGAATGTGAATAAGTGCACGGGTGTGGTTGGCGTATTCAACTGCCAAGGTGCTGGTTGGTGCAAGATTGCAAAGAAAACACGCATTCATGATACTTCTCCTGGCACCCTTACTGGTTCTGTTCAATCTGATGATGTTGACGCAATTGGTCAAGTTGCTGGCCCCAACTGGGATGGAGATACTGTGGTCTATGCATACAGATCAGGTATGTATCTTGGCTCCAACTCAATCTTATGAAGTAATTTCTTATGCAAGAACTCATAAATCCTTGATTGAGACTTAATTATGAGAGTATGATGATTGCAAATGTGTGCTTATCACCCCTGGTAATATTTCAGGTGAGGTTGTAAGGTTGCCAAAAGGAGCTTCTCTACCAGTGACGCTCAAAGTTCTCGAATACGAACTCTTCCATTTCTGCCCTGTGAAGGTAAGACTTTCTTTAGAATGTTGGCTCTACTTATATCAACGTTGTATTGAAATAGGATAAAAGTTAAAATGTCGATATACTGGTGTTTCTGATGCAGGAAGTTGCAGCAAACATCTCTTTTGCACCAATCGGTTTGCTCAATATGTTCAACACTGGTGGTGCTGTCGAGCTGTTTGAGTATGAAGCAACTTCAAACAAGCCCGAGCACTTTGATGGTGATGTTTCTTCTGAGCATAGCATTCCTCTCAGTGATAAGCGGTCTCCTTCAGCAAAGATCACACTCAAGTTAAGGGATGTGGCCAATTTGGAGCTTACTCTTCTCAGCACCCTCTAAAATGCACTCTGGATGGTGCTGAGACTAACTTTGACTACGAAGACACCTATGGGCTGGTGATTTTGAATATTCCTGTACCACAAGAGGAGATGTACAGATGGACCATCGAAATCCTTGTCTAAGGAGTTAGTAGTGTTAGTGAAATAACATCACTAATGGGTGCCATATGCTGCTCGATGAGCTGAAAATATTTGATGGCTCCTATTCAGATTAGGCTTTGTCAATGCGGGAAGGAATATGTTGAGCATTGAGAGGAAAACGGTGAGATGATTCTTGTAATGGGAATAATCAGATGGGGGTTTCTTGAACCAACTTTCGTTTTGCATTGTAATAAAGCAACTTTGATCTTTCTCATCATAAATAAAGACTGGCTTCGGTTGATTCTTCACTTCTTAAGCGTACCAATTTGTCATGTCACGGGCGAACAGACTGTTCCACAGACAATATAGCAAGTGTAGATGACGATTAGACATCAATCAGAGTTTGATCAATGGCATTGTTCAGTGATGACTTGTAAGTTATGTCAGAATTCAGTATGCCCTTTTTCCTTTCTTTTTCTCTCTCCTAGTTCATTAGCAATATAGTACTTAGTTTTACAAATAAATCGAATTGCACTAATCTAAGTATGGTCCAGAGTCATATCCTACACCACCCGATTCTGATCCCTGAATATTTGGCAAAGAACGGCCCCTTGGTACTTGTTTTGCAAGAGTAAATGCCAAGTTCAAGCTTAATCTTCAAGGCAACTGTGGATTACTGAGATCAAACAACTCAAGACGAAAATTACATCATATAAATAGGTTTGCATCATACATTTACATAATTGCAGTACAAGAGGGTGCCACTTTAAAGGCATTTTGTAGTTACAGTAAGGTGAAAAGTCACCAGGGAGTTATGCGGTTGGATATGATGAATCCATGGCAATTCCACAGAGCCCTTCTTTAGCCTTGATGCCTCTTTGCATCCTAATATATCCATTCTCTCCCCAGCTTGTGCCCCATGAGTTTTTGACCAGCCAGTACTTAGTTCCATCTTCAGCTTTTCCATACCCGATTGCAGTAACACCGTGGTCTAGTTCTGTTCCACAGTCTCCAGTGAACACTCCACTTGAATAGAACTGGAAAGCCATACCACTTGCATCAATGGAAACCGAAATTGGCTGATTAGCCACAGCTTTAAGCAATGCAACTTCACTGTTGGCTGGCACCCTTTCATAACCTTTGATTATGGCCGCATGTGAGACTTCTTCCGTAGTGTTGCATTTATCATCAGCTCCCTGGTAAGGATAGGTCAATTCAGATGCAATACCTTTATTCTTTATTATGAATTCGAATGCATTTTCCATTTCACACACCACACAGCCTTGATCTACACTTTTTCTGTCACAGTCCACTAGTTCTTGCTCTGACAGAGAGATCAACTTTGCAGTACTCAATTTGTAATCCCTTCTGTGGCTGCGATTGCTGAAAAAGCCCAGCAACTTCCTGTGTATACAATAAAATACATTACAGAAGAATAAATATTCCAGAAAATCATGCACTTCCAAAGAATGCATCATTGGCAATAATATCTGTGGCTTTACTTACCACATTGTCCTTGATCCTTAATTGGGGTGACCGCACCTTTCGTCCTCCAGTCCAGGGTAGCTGGCACTGCAGTGACATTTTCATACCTGAATGCTGTAGCACTTCTGAATGACTTTTGTGGGGAGGGCTTAAATCCATTGCGGGAGGCCCTAAATTCTTCATTTGTTAAGTCTGCAAAAGCATTGATACTCTGCTTGTAAGGTCGGTTTCCAGCTTTATTAAAAGCTTCTATGAACTCTACATTGTCCTTGAATATCTTGAACCTTCTCTGCCTCTCTGCACTGTCCTCGTATACACGTCCAAAACGAGCCATCCATTGTCTATGTCTTTCTAACATGGACTCTTCAGACAGCGAACGTGCTTTAATTTGAGTAGCCAACAGTCCCAAATATAGCAAGAAACCAATCAGAACTTTCATCTGTAGCTTACTAGCCATTACTTGAATATGTTGTTTTAGCTATTGAACAAGATCTATAGGTACATTTTCGTCCTCTGGACTATGAGTTATTTATAGGAATGAAAAACTCTATGATCTCCTGATGCTTCAAAATTGTGCATTTTCAGTATTATTATTTCAAATGATGCAAAATCCCAGTTTACCCTGCAAACTATGGTGATTTGGACAACCCAAAAATTTCATCAGCGTACGCAGATATTAGTTTAGTGAACAAGGTTTAAGGTGATTTTGATTTGTGTCCTGTCTCTAGTGTTCATCTCCTGCGATGTGCCAAATCTGCATACAATTTTAGCATTTTGCAGGCCTAAAACCTTTGAAATGGAATTGTCAAGAAAGCCTTCAATCAAGCTACAGATATAAGGATCATATATGTGAAAGAAATCATGGGAAGTAATGATTAGTCTGGTTTTGTTTAATGTTGGAATATAACTTATCTTTCAAGATAATCGAATATATATATATATTACTTCTATGGAAGAAGAGAATTATACAAACTTTATAGCGAGCGATTAGCGTTATGAAAAGGGGACGTCAGAACCTAGAGGATGCAACAAAGTAAAGATAGAAAAAAAAAAAAAAATTGAAATGGAGGAAGATTCACCAAATAAAACCATAAGAAAATGGAAAAATATATTTTAGAGATTCAATTTTCTTTTCTTTTTTCACGTATTTTCTAATTTCCTGTGTCCATTAGGTCAGACTAATCTGAAACTGGTATTAAAAATTGAAACTGGGAGATCAAAGTTATCCAAAACCTATTTTCCTCAATATTTTATAATTTGCCAACTCTTATATTTTATCCTTCTTGAATTAATTATTCATATTTTTATTTTAAAATATATAGAATTGAATGTTTACTAATTAAAATAAATATATTTTAATTAATTTTCCTAACAAATTCTTTAGTTTAAATATTTACCAAAACCTCTTTTCCTGAATATTTTATAATTTGCCAACTCTTATACTTTATCCCTTCTTAAATTAATATTCATATTTTTATTTTAAATATATAGAATTGAAT
>SRSM01000375.1:0-60704 GCA_019593545.1 Apocynum venetum
TAAATATCTGAAGTTGGACAACCTTGACTTTGCCAAATGGAATGCCAATAGTGGTCATTTTCCCAAACTTGAGCAATTGGTATTGAGATCCTGTGAGAACCTAGAGATTCCAGTGGACATTGTAGAAGTACCTACCCTACAGATGATTGATGTCCAGTGGTGCGGAGACTCCATTGAAAAATCAGCAAGACAAATCAAAGAAGATGGAGATGAAATGCTCAAAGTGTTCATCAATTTTGCTGAATTGCAATTCACCTCCACTTCAGGTTGATCCCAGCTTTCGATATGCCACTAATAGCATGTGAGTAAATCTAAGCACATTTATCTGGAGAAATTCAATCACAGTTTCCCATAATTCCAGTTTGTGTTTCCTTTGTTTAGCTTTTGACAAATATCACAAGTTTCACTTATTAATTAATTCACTTATATTTAATCTCAACGTACAACTAAATCGCTAATTTTTGTGTCAGTGTCTCCCTGAAGAGTGGAAGCATATGAACGATGTCTATAGAAAGACGGAAAAAAAATGTTTGAGACAGAGTTAAGGAGAGCTCCGGGGCTTCTCTGTTCTGATGGGTGATTCTTTGTACATGGAATAATATTCACCTTGAAATGTCTTGTTTGTTGTTGGTTGTGAATTTTCTTATTGCTCGAATAACTGTTGTTCCAGTAATGTGTTTAATTAAACCTTTCTACATAGACACGGATCCACTGCTAGTCTCATTTTCTACTAGATGTTGATCCATATGGCTGGATTATTTCTCCCATGATATTCTTCAACTTTACCAGGTCCTGATTGATTAATTACTTTCCCAATTGTTGATATTCTGGTTATCCCTACCCTTACACTCGGAATGTGGGAGAAGAGAAGAAAGGGAAAGGAATTAAGGAGATAATAATTGAATGCTTATTGTGTGGGAACCAATGATGTGTCTTCTGTTATGTACAATGAGCATACATCTTTTCAAGTTAATGCTCAGAAAGCTTTGAAACCTCAAATTGGCACATTTAGTACCATCTTGCAAAAGTTTCTTCAGGTTAATGCCTCAGAAGTGACTAGGCTTGCAATACTTTTCAGGAGATGCAAGTTGCAGGTATTGGCCCTGAACCTGATTTCATACCCATTGTATCTTAATGGATGGGTTATGCAAAAACAGACATGTTGAAGATGGTTTTTTGATAAAGGGAAGCGATTAGAGAGTTTTGCTGGAAGGGTTGCTACAAGGGAACATTGTTCAGTTTGTTCCCAGGCGTGAAGTGCATGGTAAAAGTATTATTATTCACTTTTTAAAAAGTTTTTCAGCAATGATCCTGTTTTGCTATAGAGCTACACTTTTTTCCAAACTTCAATTATTACAAATTCTAAGTATATTGCGTAATATCGTTCTCTTAATATTAAAAAATAACATGGAATGTACCTTCTTTGTCAAAAGAATTCTGTATGAAATAAAAGAATATAAAAGATAATCTTCTTTGTTAAAAGATTAGAGTGGATGGTAATTTTTTTCATTTTGTGCCACTTTGAAATTGGATGCTTCTTTCTGATTGTGTCATCATAGGGTTCCCTGCTAAGCTGTTAGAAGTTAGAACAGAACAAATAATTATTGTGTAGTTCTCTGCAAGAAATTGCTTTTGTGGCAATTTTGTTCGTTTGGATTGTTTTATACTGCAATTTATTCATTTTTAATATCCAAACAGAATCTTTATTCTCTTACTTCCAATCTATATTTAGGTCATTCATTCACGATATATTATCTCTTTACCTTTCTGCTGCTGGAGAAATATTGGTCGTTCAGTCTCTTTTGGAAGAATTACGAGGGCAATTCTTAGCTTACATGCGCTGCAGGGATATCACCTCTTACCTACCTATATGCCCCATGCTTCTGCTTCTAGAAATCCACCTTGAAGATTTCTGCTGGCTCTGAATCAATGTAAATATCAATAAAAATGGGTAAGCCGATGACTGATTGCATACAAAAATGAGAGAGATGGTATGCTTCAAGAGGAGGGATATCTATAATTCGAATATTGTATAGAAATACTTAAAGTGCAGTAGTTTTTTCCAATGCTTATTCAGGAAAGGAAATATGAACAATTTTTCTCCATTCTTTCATAGTATACAAGTAGAGATATTCATGCATCCCTCATCTAAGCCTCAATTTCACTTGGGAAAGATTTGTTGCTAATCCCAATTTGAGATAAAAATTGTAACTTCCACAAGATACAAATTAGCCATCCAAAATACAAATTAAATTACCTTGACTCAGCAATCAAGTAAACAAATTCTTTATTTGAAGCTTGTGGAATTCGAGAAAAGTTCATAATTTAATGTACAATCTTAACAATGATTTGAGTTTATTTAAAAGCTTCTTAAAATTCAGATGTAAAGTGCTCTTCGGCACAACAGAAGAACACTCTCCCAACCATTCTCTCTCTACCATATTTTTTTTCTTTCTGAAGTAAAATTTTTGCCAAAGGCTAAAGGAACTTATCTGCATTATAGCTAAAAATTAAAAACAGAGAGATGCTTTGAGATTTCTTCAAATTGCTTAGACTACTTGATAACAGCCAAGAACTTCTCAGTCAAGAAATGATGTAACAACACCTTTTTCCCATGTTTTACATGTAGAAAACCGGATACAATGTAATAGTATAATCCCTTTTCTTAAAAAATGTGAATTAAAAACTACGTAGAAATCGACACAAGTGTTCCGTCTAAAGAAACTTAACTACTACACAATGTCCCTTTTAACATAACTCAGATGTCATAGAGCAAGCTTACTTCAATCATATAACACTATTATAGTCGTTAAAGTTACGGGTTCCACATCCTCAATACTATCCCAAGTACAAACTTGACTATTCGATGTACAAACTTGACCACCAGACCACTGCACTGATGTTCACTGGTATAAACAAATGAGCAACAGAAGGAAGCTCCTAGGTAAAGTGCGCTGGAAGGTATCTACTTTTAGGAGAAAATAACTAGATATGAAAAGTAATATAGAGGAAGCATATCAGAAATTGTCCTTACAATCTTCTTATGTCAGAATTTACAGAAACCTTTGAACTACTTGATAAGCCAAAAGTTGAACTTTCACAGCATAAATCTTGTTCTTGCTTCTCTATATGAATATATAAAACAATTACTCTCCATTATCTTTACGGATAAGTGAGAACCTTGCTACGATAAAGGAATGATGAAAGCTAAAGAGCCAGCTCTAGAAGATATGAAATAGGTTCAACCTACCATCCAATGCAAGCATATCAGTGATGCCTTCTGCGGTCTTTCTCCCTTGATGAGTTGTGGTAATCACGATCTGGAAGAAAGAGATAAAAAAGCTTTATCATTATGTCAGTTATAGCTAGAATCCCAATAAAAAACAACAAAAGAATTTATTAATTTATTACCTCGAGATAGATTATGTTTTTGATTTCTCCAAATATCCTGAAGTGTGGAAAGAGCATATTCAGATATCAAACCACATTGCTAGCTAGACTTAGAAAATGAGAGAAGATAATCCATGTATACAAAAAATAATAAAACCACTGACCTGAAACCTTTGCTTTGTCCCTTGAATGATGAACCCTGTCCTTCATTTTATCCCTCTCTCTTTCAATATCCTCCCTTTCCCATTCCCTGTCAGATTCCCTGCCCCTATCACGGTCACGTGCCTTTACTCTCTCCTTCTCCCTCTCCCTGTCCCTCTCTCTTTCCCTATCCCTATCCTGTTCCTTTCACCACCACTGGCCTCTGTTCTGTGCTCAATTGTTGATTTTGAAACAAGCTCATCTCTTGACTCTCCTCAGCAGCCGTGCTTCTTGATACATCCTCACTTTTCTTTGACTCCTTCAATTTGTCAACCACCAATTTAACCTTTAAATCTTTCCCAGATTCCTGATTTGCCGCAGTAGATGTCCCCTTGGGAGAGCTAATATCCTCATTCACTGTTGAGTCATTCAAGAAACCGTCCTGAACAAAACAAAAATAAACAAGATTTGAGTTCTACACTTCTGGATTTCTCAATTCCACATTTCAGGCTGACACATGCAAAAATCCAGATAAACCTGCAGGTTATATACGAGGCTACATGAAGAAAATTCACCTTTGCAACCGATTGGGATGATGAATCCCATACTTCATTAGATGTTGCGAATGATCCTCCTTCCTTGCATACAGGTATATAGGGTGCCTTGGGAAGGGTATATAGGCGGGCAAGGACCCTGCAAACTTCATCTATACCAGATTTATCAGCATCAAGAGCTTTCCACCAAGGAGGATTCTCAGGGAGAGGCACACGAAATCTACGAGCTGCTGCATAGACGACTCCACAAGCCACAACCTCACTCTTGAATCTCACACACAAAGTTGTGCGCAAGCTGCACAAAATAGTTGATAAATGGTGAAATTTAATATAAGATGGCAAAGACAAGTGAATCAATTAAAGTTTAAATGACCTCACCTTATAAACGGTTATGCATGTAATCATGATGTTTAAATTCTAAGTGCATAATAAGCCATCTCAGATGCTTTTCAACGTCAGAAAGAAAATGCAATAACCAAGGAGGAAAAGTACAGAAACCTCACGAGAACAAATAGATAATCCCACAGTGAACTGCTAAACACAAGAACAAATAAATAATTCCACGTTGCCTTAATTCTTTTCTGGAAAGAACAATAACTCATTACCCCACCCACTCACTCCCCCCCCCCCCCCAAAAATAAAAACACCACTTTTAGAAACTGACCAGGAGAAACAACGTACTGGATTACAGATACAAGGAAAAAGACACATAAAACTGACCCACAAAATATATGCCACCAGTCACCTAATATTACAATACAACAGAAAGATATAATTTGACTAACAAAGATTTCATTTTAACAAGGTAACATGACAACCATCACCTTTTCCATAAAACGCCATTTCAACCAACCCAGTCGCTGGTATCTATTATCATCAAGAGAAACACCGAACTCTTATTTTATCAAGTCACTAGATTACCAGAGATCAGATTAAGCTCTATGTTCATGGCACCACTTCAATATTACTCCCTCCAATCCTTTTTAGATGTTATTTTACCTAATCAAGAAGGTTGTTAAATTTATTTCCCATTTATTGAATAAAGAAACCAAAGATGTGAGTGTGTGTGTATATTTGACCAGTTTTTTTCTTTGACTATTAAATACCATCATACTCTAGAGGACAGAGGATAAATATTGAACTACTGCAAAAATTCCTTTTTTAATATGCTTGGGAAGTTTGCAATAGAAAACCCTAGATCCTTTATGATAGACATTAGTGTAGCACAAGCTACAAGGGATAAATAACCAAGTAACTTGAGCATCCAAGAATAAACTGAAACAAGACATAAAAAGACTCCTAAAGCCAAATAGAATGATGGTCATCTTCATAAATATCAAGTCACGCAAGCTCCATCACTCTTATTTTAAAGGCTTCAAATAACCATTCTCAGACTGATAATAAAGTGCACACACTGAATAAGCATAATGAACACAGCAAGGCAATGGGAAGAAATGAACTAACAAAGCAAATCCGAATAACAAAACTTCTTAAGATATGAGCACATAGCAATCAACAAGAAGCACATAATACTAAGAAAGTAGGCATGCAGATATGTAAATCATGTCAAATTTGTAATCTCCAAGAACTTTGCAAACCTTCTTATGTTACCAAATGCAAGAGTTTCTAGCCCATCACTTATAATTTTAAAAAAATAATAAAAATAAAACTACCAAATATCATATGATATTTTTCCTTAGAATATCCTAGACCATTTCTTAACCATCTAGTTATTTTTACTAATATTTTATCTAAATAGAGAACCACAGCTGAAAACTATTTTCCCAATGGCATCATTTTCCCAATAGTTTTGTTCTTCGAGGGTAGCATTAAATGACCAAATCATTGGTTCAGATTTTCTGAACCTAACAAATGATGCTCAGTGATATGCAAAAACACCATATTCAGATAGAAAAATGAATAACAGGTCTGATAGTCTTTCTTATAAGTAGAATACCTATCATTGGCAAGATTCCATGCTTCCTGCCTCAATTCAATAGGTGTTTCAAGCGTGGCAAGATAATTTGAAATAAACTTATGTGGATGCTCTACGTGGCAAATGAAGCCCATTTCTTTCAAAAGATGTCTTTCTGTTCTTATCAAACCATGCTTCAATTCCACATATCTCTGGAGAAAAAATAAAACAACAGGAAAAGAACAAAGATAACTTAGTCATGTGATTATTGATTAATTATATGAATTCAGTCTTTCTCTCCTTGAGTAGTTGAACTGAATGTTTCTTTTTTTTTTTTCTTTTCTTTTTTTCCCCTTAAGATCCTAAACAAATAAAAATTACCAGCTTCTAGGAAGGAAAGAAACAGTTAATAACTCAACTGGCGTAACAGAACGAATTAGCAGGTTTGACCTTACTTGAAGCCAACCTCTCACCTTGGATGATGTATCCAAAAACTCCAATTGCAAGTTCTCCCTCCTACATTCCATGCGATGAAAAACAATGAGGACTTGCCTAGCCTTCCTAGGACATTCTTCGAGCTTTGATGCAAGCCAAACACAACTTACAGCTACCCGCTGACAGTCAAAAGAATTAGCAACTATGTCACCGGAGGTATTAGAAACACAAGCACTTATAAGGGAAAGGAGAAAGATATTGAATATAAAGGCACCTTCACGTTGAACCGAGCAAATGATTTTTTACAATAAAAACGGTGGAACAGAACTTGACCTGTTGCCATGACAGCTTGAGGTCTGAAATAAATCATATTAAGGACATACTAAAGGCCAGTGCTACGAGAAATACAAAATATAAAAAGGATGACTTTAATGATTATATTTAGGAAGTAGACAAATGATTCGAGGATACAATCTAAGCAAAATGCCACTCTCTTGGATAAGATCACAACCATAGATTCTGAGGGTGATCTCTGTGGTTTTGTCAATCCCATCTTTTCTAGATGGTGAATTTTCAACCTGCTCATCCGTTAGGTAAAATGTGTCGATGGCTGTATAAATCATTGCAGATAGATAATCATTCAAGATGCCACAATTATCTGCCACAGAAAAAAACTGACAAACCTTAAGTTCCCATCTATGAATAAACCACAAACTCTGATGTAGGTCATAATAACATAAGAACAAATTTAAGCAACAAAAATTTTACTTCCCAAGGAAATAAGAAAACCCTCATATGCAAAGCAAAATTATTGTTCCTCAAGCAATTGGTTGCTGCAACTAAAAAATTCAACTTAAAAAGAGAAAAGTTTCCTAACAGGTAACAAGAAAAAGATGACATCAAATTAATCTGAGATTATCAAGATACTGCAAGAAATTCAATGCAAAGATTGCTGCTTTTTATACCATCATAGCAAAGATTCAACTTAGAGCTGTATTAACATAAATCAGAGAGAACAAAGAATTAGAAGAAAGTGTAATTAATCTACCTGGTATGAGACAAAAATTGGGAGCATCAGACAGGTCATAACAAATTTGGGTTTAGGATTTAAGGCTAAAGTAAATTGTATCAATTCTAAAAGCAGATACACCAAAGAAAAATGAAGCAGGGCTTTTGCCATGATTGGCCCACTTTTACTGAACCACTTCGTGAATGGCCCTAGTTTGGGGATGTTTAAAAAAGGCCCTCAATGTATTCTAGAAATTCATCATTTGTTCTAAAGACAGTAAGACACATTCAAGGACACATTCAGTAATTTTCCCCAAAATTTTAAAATTTATGGGCATCAAGGTTTAAAACACATTCAAGAAATGTGTTAAGATTGTGTCATTTATCTTTGACACGTTATGTAAATGCATTATGTAGCTATCTAATTTCCATTACTATACTTCTAACCCATATAATTTCTGACCTATAATATGCATAGGCATTGGCATGGGAAAAAAGCAGAAGAGACTAATTCCAGTCAAAACATTTCTGTTAGCAATTCCAAAGAGAATGATTGATTTGAGGTGAGTAATTTCCTGTCAAATATCAAGTTGAAAAATGTCCAGAGAAATAACTAATTTGGTACTGAGCTTGCATTTGCATAAGCATAAAACATTGACGTTCTGCATGTTAGCGGATAGCAACTTCTCATTATGGAAATTCCGATCAAAGGAATTTGAATTGCAATTTAATGCAAAACCAAAATTGTCTCCTTCATTTTCAAGTTTACTTACATATATATTGCAACAAAACGCATCATTCTCATCTGCTTCCAATCAAAATGAATTGTAAACATTGGTACAGGTTCTAGAACCATCATATATGACCATAAAAGGGGAAGAAGAAAAAAGGACCAATCTATTTTTACTACTAATAAGTCATAAAAGTGTAAATGAGTAGAATGATCCTTTCCCCAATTTTGAAGGGTTTTTTTATTGTCTTTGGAATAACTAGCCATTTGAATTAGGTATTCCGAAATAAATATAGAGTATTTGAATTAGTTGTTAAATTAGTCATATTATTTAATAAATACACAGTACTAACCATATAAACTTATAACCATAAATTTAAATTGAAAAAATTTTCACTTCGAATTCCATCATCAGTTAAGAATGAAAATATCAAACGGCTCCTAGTTTTCAAATAAAGTTTTAACTTCATACTTGCCTGTAAGAAGATTACGAATGACTATACGGATGTCTACAGAAGAAGAAAAAATCCCAAGATGCAAAGTTAACGCTATACTAATAAAACCTCCATTACCCTCCACAGAGTACTCCCCAATTTGATATAGCAACAAAATCACTCCTTTCAATGTAAAGGGCGCAGAAAAATAAACTGAATAAAACAAAAGGAAATTGATTATGTCTGAAATTACCTGTAAGAGATTTCCAATTATATGATTGATCTCTACTTTCATTTTGGTGCTGTTTTCTCGCGGACTCCAAGTGGGCAGCGGAGAAGAGGGCAAGAAGAATCGACGAGGAGCGGCAAAAGGTGGAGCAACGGTGAAGTTGAGAGTTGAGAGTTGAGACAGAAGGTGGACAGGGAGCCTGAGCGTGGTACCACGACACGACACGCGAGTGGATAACTAATGGCGCTATAAACACGACTCAAAATATAACTTCATTTTTAACTCAAATATATATATATATATATATATACAAAAAAATATATTTTTGCAAAACTCAAATTTACGACCTCTATGAGTGAAATGTACCACTTAATTAATTTATTTTTTCCTGAGCATATATAAAACATTAATCCCTTAATTTCCCTCCACATTCTATACCCTTTTGTTGACTCTTTGCATTTCCTTCTCTTATAATATTACAATCTATGCAAGAATATTCATTTCTTTCCCACCACAACTCTCCTTTAAAAATTGTACAGTCATCTACTCTAATTTACACAATACATCAAACAATGATTGCTACAGTTTACCTGCAAAAAATATTCAATTAAAGGATTATTAAAATTATGTTGATTTATGGACTATAAAAATTGTGTAATTCAAATTGATTTATTCTATTGAATTTTATTTTTTATTTTTTTGTGATTCTATTAGTGAAAATGACATGCATTTATTTACCTATTTATACACCCCTCCCAAACACTCAGTGGCCTCAAACACCACAGGATCATATTTTGAGAGCTGCTTCGCGGCGGCGATGCCGCTTATTCCAGCTCCAATGATACCAATTCTGGAAACAACCACCATAGTGGTATCTAACGTGGACTGTGATGGAAATTTTTTGCTTTGTATGTTTATGGCAATACTTGCAATCTTATGAGATGGCTTTCCAATTCAAAGCCTAGGAAAGGTATATATAGCACCTAGTCTTGGCTGCGCACAATATGCTGTAATAAAAAAAAAAAAATCTAAAGCCGACCAAAACAAACCAAACCGACAATTTGAAGCATTGAATGATTTAGTTTAATTTCAAATTTCTCAAACCAAAATATTTAATTTGGTTTGAAAAATACTCAGAATCAAAACAAACCATCAAAAACTCCATCTCTCCATTTCTTTAATTTCTCTGAACATAAAGAAATTGAAATGGTTCAATATATAGTGCATCAATTTCTAACCACATATACAAAATATAAATCTTGCACATTATAAATATGTTGACTACAAATACTCATATTTTTTACACCTTAATGAGCCCTCAAAGTTGCAAGACACCTTAGCTACCAGAGTAACAAAACTAGAATACAAGAAGAATAAATAGCCGTAGAGAATAAATCAATTGGCTTCCTATTTAGCCTGTCCTACAAATGAATAACAAAGGAACAACATCTTGCCACTTCTAGCTCGATTTTGATTTCCTTTGTGAAAATGACCTTCTTGATGAAAATGGAAAGATAATCTCCCAGATGTTCTGGAACAAGCCTCTGTCGTAAATGTTATTCTTTACAACGTTCACTTCTTGTAGACGAGATCTTCTAAAGATAGCCTTCCATTTACTCTCAGGTGGTTCCCAGTGGTTCAATTCACTTAAACTGTCTTTCAACGCTGTCTCACTTGCCTTTGCCTCGTTTATCTTCCTTTGTAAGCGCAGGTAATCTTCCCATTTGAAACTCTGCATTTCAGAAGGAAAAGACTTCTTTAGAGTTTCATAAGTGCCCTGGTAATAATCTCCCATAAGTGCGCAGGTAAACTCAGCAGCCACATCACCATAGGTGCTGTAGTTTTAAAGCTGACAGCAGGCAGCATCACATGCGATAAGCAACTTCAGTAAGACTAGAAATCAAGAAGAATTATTTCCAGGCTTCCTAGCTTTCTAATTCCATAGCTTTTGGACCATAGGCATCAAAAGTGCCAACCTTTTGATTCTTTGAAAGGTTATAATTCTGAACTCTTTACACATTTTCAATGCATAAACAAGACCCAAAAGAGAAAGACAGTGGGAAAAGGAGAACGAAGTTGAGAAAAGCAACAAGACAACCTAAGGTTAAGGTGTGTGTGCACATTGATAAAATCAAACCACAACTAATGTAAACATTTTGAGAACTCAAAATTTGGTGTATATTAGGGGCAAGTTGGAAGCTTTCTCCTTTATTCATGTGTTTTATGACACAGGAAACTCCTCAGTGGCTAAACGTTAAAACCATTTTTCAAGATAAATATCAAATTGAAGCATTTGAAACTATTACAATATGTATAAAGTCTGGCTTGGTTGGGTGTTTTACTGAAGAGAAAAGTAGATATCTAAAACAAACTTGCAAGAAGCAAATTTAGTTAAACTATTTCTGTGCATTTAAATCATTATTTAATGACACCACAATTTTCTTTCATGCATGGGCTGTCAACTGAGGAAATCTCTGGTCTTGTGACTGCAGCACTTATCCAAGGTCTCTCAAAACCTTACAAGATCCAAACTTGACCTTATCTCTTGTATTACTCCTTTCGTCCAAATCTGAATATCTTTTTGACTAAGAATAACAACTAAAGGAGAGACTCTTTGACCGTTAGTAAGTTACCACATTATCTTTATTATTAATGTAAGTGATGGACCCATGATGGACCCATGTATTAGGGTATATTGAATCACTTAGTTAAGGAGGTTACTTGTGAAACTTAAGATGAAAAATGTATTTATATTTATTTTAGGGAAGATATTCATTTTTTAACATTCTAAGATAGAAAAATGGATATTCAATTTAGGATGGAGGAAGTATTGGATAGAATAATTGAACAAATCCTTGTATTGGATAAATGGGCATCTTAAATAATAATAAATAAATAAAAAGTTCCCCATTATATTTGTATTGTTTTATTTTGCAAGTTCTCCGTTATTTGAATCTCTATTTTCGTATCCTATCAGTTGTCACATTAATGCAAATCAACCATAAATAGTCTTTCTTTACAAGACAAGCGGTTTAACGGTGCAATGTCCAAAATAAAAAGCTGTAAATGCTACAGGTGATTGTGGCAACTAAATGGGGGGTCTAGGGGGAAAGGTTGTCTACATGTGTCAAAACTACTTTCTGAGCACATCGTCATAATAGTAGGGCTACTTACCAAGACATGGAAAGCAACTAAACACCTAGTTATGCAAATGGTACAGAACAAATAGTTCCAGGACAGGGTCTAAGTGCTCAAAGAATCACTGGTACACCCCTTCTATTGTAACAAAATAACAGCCAGAGGCAAAATACAAAATCAAAAAACTTTCAAAAGATAGCTTCTGACTTTCTGTTCTATGTCTGATTAATTACAACATAGAAGAACATTTAACAGATTAATGCTGCACCACTCTAGTTTCCAATGCATATAAAGTTCAAGATTATTCCTGAATCTATTCAAGTATAAAATTGATATAATAAAATGAAAGCCCAACATGCTGCCTGCCAAAGGGAGAAACTAAAACTGACATCTTCCAAGGTCAAACTTCCAGAAGTACGAGTTTCCCGAGTATCCCATTTTCTTCATTTGCAAATTCACTATTCTATACTTTGTGTGAATGTAAGCTAATTTAATCCATTGACATACTATGATAAAATAAGGTTTATTGTTCCTATTCCCCCCTTGCAAAGTCAAGTGTGAAGCATCGTAGATAAGAAGAACAAGAAAATATTAAGATACACCACAATCATATAAAAATAGCCTTGGTATAGCCTAAAGGAAAAAAAATAGGAGAATGAGTAGAGAAATATATTGGAAAAATACAAACCTCATTTGTTGTTGTGTTTGTGATACATAATTTAGCATGATACACAAAGAAGCCACCGAGTAATAGGGAAATTATGGCCAGAAACACCATTATAAGTACTTGCGTATTGAAAGAGCTCAACAACCACTGCAATGAGCAAAATGAAAATATTACTTACAATAGCCGGTGAATGATGATACTGACAGCACAAAGGAAAGTCAAAGGATTCAATCTTGAACAAAGGGAATATAAAATTGGACTATAATTGCAAATTATCACATGCATAAAAAATGACAGGATGAAGGAAGATTCAATGAACAAAAGATATGCAGTAGTGATAAGACATAAATTAATTCAAAGATAAAGGGTTATTTTAATAATGGTACCAACAAGATAAAATATGAAGACAAGTAGAGAGCCTAACAAAGGATAATAGTAGTTTTCTATTAACCTCTTCTAGTATGCTAGTCTCCTGCTTTGTTGGTGAAGATATTGTAAAATAGTAAAAGGAGGTTATTGGCACTTAAAAATCAGAAGCAAGATAACTGAAACTGGCAAAGCTAAATTCTTAAAAAGCCATAACAAAAGCAAAGGACCAAAATGAGAGAAGTCATAGGAAATTTTTCTTTTCTTTTCTTCTGCAAGATCAAGAGGTAAAAGAGAAAGTAAGCATGTGGGCTTTCTTACTATAAAGAAAAAACGCACTCTTGCATCTTGAACAGGGAGGTGACAACTCTGAGTAAGGAATTCTACTTCCCTTTATAACCAGCTTTAGACAAAAAAGATTCTAAATGAATTAAGAAACTATATAAGAGCAGAAATTCCTCACTACAGAGCATTATCACTCTCCTTATAGGATTACAGATATAGAACCAACTGAACAAAACTGAATCTTTGGGATTGAAAAGATAATTTATCGTTTCTGTTGTTCTGCCAGATCGGTCGCTCAAGACCAAATGCCACCTCCTGCTTACTAAATCCCCACCCCTCTCCCCCCGCCCCCCAAGTTAAACTGGTTCTTGCTGTTGAACCATCACACCAGGTGCAAAAGCGTGAGTATTTTGTATCCATTGAGTAAAAGTGAGGGAAAAAATGAATATTGATTTACCTGCACAAGATGTGGAGCCAAACTTCTGTAAGAATTTTCAACACCATAATATACTGCAAAGCCAAAAATAATATTTTTTAAATATAAATAAATAGATTCAGAGCGGTAAGAAAGTAACTCATCAAAAAGGAAAGCAATAGGGGCATTTAAGTTAACTTGTCAATATATCTATAACCCTTTGTGCTTTCAGGCGGCCAGCAAGAATCAATCCAATGGCCACAACTCCATACACACAAAGAAGTAAATGCCTGCAGAAGAAATGAAGCAAAATTCAGGGGGCAGCATAGAAGGACGTTCTATCCCTTGAGTTGCATTATTATGCGAGAATTCTCCAACATTTGTCCCCATATAGTCAAATTTTCATCTCCAAGAATTCACAATATCATAGACAGAAATTGAAAAAAGTTTTCTCTTTAAACAAATTGCTCTGCATTCATAACAATTTTGACACAAGGGATAAAATCTTGTTTTGTGAAAGAAAGATATGTAATGTCAGCTGAATAAGCATAACTACTAAAAAATTTAAAGATGTTCTTATTGTTTATACAAGAAACGGGTTTCAAGTCTAATTTTCTCACCAGAGAAGAAAAGCCATAAAGTATCTGTTGTTTCTTTCTCCTATGCAATTATTCTGCAGCAGTTAGAAACAAAATATAAAACCCCTAAAGTAAATGTAAATTGTAGCTGATACATTTACCTGCCTATGAAATTGAAAATTTTCTAAGGAAGAAACAAAGAGAATAGAAATAAGCATACCATCCATCCACAATGATGGTCAAAGCGAGCCACACAGCGATCACAAACACTACAATGCTTGGACCTTGCAGGTCTAAATAGAGGAAGGAGATGAGAGTCAATCAGTTACTATTACAGAAGAAAAGGTGTTCAAAGTCTGATGATTAAAGTGGTGAGATAACCTTGGGATCTTGCAAGTTGAACAATCTTTCTCAAAGAATATTATATTATCATAGGGGTAAGCCGACAGATATTGAGATACATTCTCATTTTTTACAGTTCCCGGATCAGAAAAACTAGTCAACAGAAATAGTGCGATCCCCACACCAACTCCCAACAAGCTTGTGTACCTAAAATTAAAATGACATGTAAAGGTTTCCAAAAAAGGAAAATAAATAGTAGCTAAATACCGAGAATTCCATAACCATAATACCTGTGTATATCACTAAGATAATAACCAGGAAGATAAGTGAACAATGATTTCACAATAAAGTAATAAATGGCTCCAATCATTCCAAGATATATGATCTGCATAAAAATATAAAGATACATACCATATGAATTAGAAATAAAAAACATAGCTAATCAACATCTAAGTTGATAATTGAACCTTATAAACAAGATGTATATTCAAATTCAGAATATATATGTAATCATGGTACCTCCCCACTGCCTCCCCCCCCCCCCCCAAACCTCCCACCCACACAAAGATAATGAATATTATAGTTGAGATGGGGAAAAGAAGTATAGTCAGAAGTATACATCACTAGTGCTCTATTCTGATCGCACCACAAATATGAAGATTGAAAAAGAGCCATGAGTAGTCGCTCATTGTTCTTCGTCACACCCATATTGATGGTGACACCAAAGAAAAAACTGAAAACCAAGTGGAGTATGTAAAAGGGCCACACTAACTAAATACACTCTTGGCGATAGTATCAACTAAATCAGAAAAATCATAATGTAATATCACGGTAATAGCCACTGGCCACAATTTCCTTAACTAAATTAAATTTATTCCCCTACTACCGCTCTAAAATTAACACTAAAAGAATGCAAATACTAAAAACTTGTAAAATGTATTAAAATAATGCCCAGTACAAACAAAAGAATACCGTACACAATTTTGAGATGAATTTCATCACTAAACTTCATGAAAACAAAAACCTTGAATTCTGAAAATCTTTAAAAACAGAAGAAAGAAAAAACCTGTAGAGTAGGATTAGGACGATCACAACAGTAGTGCTCCACGGTTGCAAGCGCCCCAGTTCCTTTGGGCCCACATACATAATCAACAAATCGCCTGTGCCCAATTGAATGGAATTCAAGAGTAATTCATAAACACAAATAGCAAAAGAAAAAAAAAAAACCCAGAAATATGTAGACCAGGAAGTAATGTCTGCACGGAAAAAACATGAGAAATTACCTCAAATACTCGTAAGCACCAAAAGTGAGGAAGAAATGGATGCGCTGAATGAAGGTGCCTTCAAAAATAGGCCAATTGCCACACAGAAATGATACAAGCACGAGCAGTGTAATCAGACCATGGCACACCAGCGCCCACTGTACAGCCATGAGGTAATAATCAAGATTCAAGAGCGGAGAAAGAGAAGATATATTAATTAAGAAGAAAAGTATTTCCGTTCATGTAAGCTTTAATTATAGTTTAAATTTATGAGAATTTTTGTTGACTTCGACACTAGTGGAAGGGAATGAATTAAGCTTCATTATCAAAAAAATAATCTTCTCAATGTCTATTTTTTTACTTTATTTAAATATTAAGAAATGACATTGATCTTAATTTAATTACTAAATTATTTTTTACATTAGTATAATATATTATGAAATACATGAGTAAAATGTAAGTTCTTAAATTAAAGTGATAGTGGTGGGATCATGATTTAACAAAATATAAATATCTTAAATTAATAAGTTTATTCATGAAATCTTATATATAAAATATATTTATTTAAAAAAATTAAACATTCAATTCTAGATAAACTAAAATAGAAATATAGACGTTCAATTTCGGGAGAAGGGAGTAATAATAATCTCCTCTATAAATATAATTTCGCTAGACCACTTTATTTTATCCTAAAATAAAAGTTTTATTAATAATCACTTTGTCATTTTCAAGACAAATAATTTATATTTTATTCTTTTCAAAATAAAATTTTTTTCTCTTTATTATTTTCAAGACATAATAATTAAGAGTATTTTAAAAATAAAAAAAATTATTGATCTATGTAAAAATAAACTAACTTACTTACATTTCTAAACAGAGTAAGTATAATTTTTTTGATAAAAGTTACCCTCTAATTGTGCAAGATTCATTAATGTGTTAATGCCTTTTTAAAAATATTAAGTCAAATATATACGTTAAATTCTCAAACATTGAAAATATTATAGAAAAATTAAACAAGTTTTATTTGACTTTTTTTTAAAAGAAAAGTTTTATTTGACTTATTTTCATCTTTAAACTTTTTAAATAAATTAATATTTTTAATCCTTTAACTTCAAGGGGGAATAAAGAAACGTGACAAAAGACAAACAAAAATTAAGATGGTGATCAGATAAAAAAAAAATGTCGAGAAAATGCTGCAGAACCTGGACAAAGCATTACAATCTTACTATCTTCGTGGGAGTGTGTATTTTTATAGATTATCTTAATATGCTTATAGTATAATACCCATTTAATAATTTAATGGGCTTCATAAATTACTCTATTAGAATTATTTAATCCGACTCATTAGAATTTATTATTTCTCATATATAAATAAACGAGAATTAAAATTTTTAGTCATTTTTTCCTTTTAACCACGAATTTCGAAGTAGGTAATTTTTTCTACCTTCTCATGTATGACAGTCACCACCGATGCCGCTACATGACTAGCCACCAACATCATTAATAAGTCTAAAAATATTCATTTTTCTCACCATGTAACCTCCCACAATTCATAGTATTTTTGGAAGAAATAAAAAAGAAACCGAGAGGGAGAGGAAGAGAAGAAAATGGGGGAAGAGAGAGGCAAGGGGGCGAAAAAAGAAGGGGGATAAGAGAGTAGGGGAGGTGGCAGAAGAGGGGGAGGAAGAAGAGAGAAGGGAAGGCCGAGAGAGGGAGAGAGAACAGAGAAGCCGAGAGGGAAAGGGAGAAGAAGGAAGAGGTGGGTAACCATGGGAGAGAAGAGAAGAAGAAGGGGGAAGAGAAAAAGAAGGGAGGGGTGGCGACTAGGGTTAGGAGAAGAAGAAGATAGAGAAAAATTAGGGTTAGGGGGGTTTGAGAGGTATTTTAGTAATTTTTAAAAAAATTTATCTATTTTTGCAAATAGGTCTTTAGGATTTACAAACCCTAAAATTCTCTCAAATTCACATACGAATTTATATATCTATCCACAAATGTTTTTAGGATTTTAAATTAGTCTTCAAATCTTTCTACAATTTTCAATTTGATCCTAAATTTCTTAAAAATTATATTTTTTACCTAATTATTTTTAGGAATTCATTTTTATACAACAAGCCTTATTGAAATTTCTGTTTCGACTCATATTTTCAAAAATTTCGTTTTTAGTCTCTAAACTTTTGAAAATTTCGATTTGACCCCTGAACTTTTCTAAAATTACAGTTTGACCCTAAATTTTTTCAAACTTGAAAATTACCTTTTGATATCCCAAAAGTGTTTCCAAACCTTTTCAAAATGCCAAATATTTCCTTTATATAAATTATTTATTTATTTAATACCAATTATTTAGTTTTGTCTTTCAATGTTCTAATTCATTGAATATTTTCAATGCATTAAACAATGACTTAGGGAGTTAGTTTTTCCATGCAACTTAAAGCATATTTATATCTGCATTTGAGGTGGGAGTTCTAATATTATTTTATTATTTAAATTTTTATATTTACATATTATATGTGTTATTTATTCCATGATTAATTGTGCACTTTTAAATTCTATTATGATATGTGTACAATGATTTTATAAATGCACATATAAATGTCTATTGCATATGTCATCAAACAACAGGGGCTTGGGCCCGATAAAATAGGGATTTATGTCCGATGAAATAGGGGTTTTAGCTCAAATAAATTAGAGTCTTTGACTCGATAACATACATTGACTATTTATGTTTATATCATATTTGTAATATGTATATCCTTGTAAAATGTCACACTTTACTCCCACTAAGTACTTTTTACTTAACTAATATATTATTTACTTAACTAATATATTATGTTTTTCTAAAATCGTTTACGGGCTGATGAAATTGTAATGCGGGAATGGAGTATGACTAATCATTTAAGAAAATTTCAAACTTGGTTTAGTTTAAAATATGTTCTCAATTTCGAATTAAGATTATTATTGTTTATGTTTAGTTTTGTTATAACTTTTTTTTTTGGTAAAGTTTATTTTTTAAAAAAATTTATAATTTGGAATTTTGATTCACTATTTAGAAATTTTGACTTTTGAATGTTATTATTCCTTTGACTTGCCTATTATATTGTATTTTCTATTTTGGATATTTTTGAAAAAACTGTGAATGTTACATATAGAGATTTATATTTTCTTTCATCATGGCAAATATTTATTTCTGGACCTGTACTTTCCTGTAACTCTGAAATCAGAGTATATTTCCACATAGCTAGATGTTGAATATTATGAGAATATCTCAGCTTTTTCTTGCATACTTTTACAGCGACTACCATGCAATGGTAATGCACATGCATATAATTTGTATGAATTGCAACTCTTTTAACTGTGTGAATACTCCACATTGATTTGGCCCATGGCTGTTGAATGATGAAATTTTTTCTACAACTGGAAAGTTTAATGTCAGTATAACCAAAGCTCAGGAATATAGAGTATTGAGCTAAATCTCACTCTCATCTATGTTTTTCTCAATGATGTCAATACAGATTCCAACTGATCTTCCCTCAGACATGGCCTCGGCAAGCTTCCCTCTAGCTTTCTCATGGCGGCGCAAAAGTAAGACAGTATTTAGCACAGCCCATCTAACTTGAGAATCAGTTTTCTTCTGTGTAAATCCGAGACTTTTCAACAAAACATCCAACTGTCAAAAAGAAGAAAAGTGGTTGCATTAGATATAACAAACTTGGGATCTATTACTAAGGTGAAATTTAATGGTTACAGCTATAACAACTGCATTATCTGCCATTCTGCATGATGATAATAACAAGATACAGGGTCTAGAGATATTACTGAAACAAGAAAGGATATCAACATGAAGTGTGTATTGAAATCAGTATTTCTTTTGAAAATTGAAACAACCACCTTTAGAGATGGCCTTCATTATGTCCCTTGATCTTCAAGTTCTTTCTCACCTAGAAACTTTTGAAAATGGTTTTTTATTTAACAGTTTTGAGAAGTAAATTAAGAGGAGGAGAATAGCAGTCGCAATTGGTGAATCACAAATGAAAGAAGGGGTGGGGAAAAAAGGGAAAAAGAGTTCTGTAGTTGACCAACAGAAAGCCCATCTTGGTAAACCTATGGTAATAAGATTATGTAGTGACAGGAACAAGCAAAAACTCTCACTTTTGGAACCCAAAGTTGCACATATAGAGAAATGAGAATGATGCAATTTAATGGACATTAATCTATCATAATCTCTAGTTTCAAACTAGTTATTCTCTTTGCCTAATTGCTACACTGGATTGCATTTTTGTTTATGCAGCAAAATATTGGGTTGCCCTTGTTAGCTGTCTCTGAAGCTCTATCTTGAAAATTTACTGGAGGAAATACTAACACATTATCTCATAACATAGGAAGTATTTCTGGCTTTCTGTTTCAGGGACAAAGAAAATTTGTTTGTCAACATTAATCAATCATGCTAATAGAGGTAGAGACCTTTGCATACATTCTTTTTTGCTTTTATTTTCTTATTGCAACTTTGTAATATAAAAACAAAAATGTGATTTCAAAACTATTGCGCATATCAAGAGCATAAAGGCAAAATTGAATATGTAACCATTCTTTTTCATTGATATTCTGAGTATAGGAAAAAGGACACTGCTTTGGATGCCTTAGGATTTTCTTATTTTAGGGGAAAATGTTAGCTCAATAATGTTTGCCCCAAAAGCTAACTATGTTGCCATGTGTTTTTAACAGAGGACCTGGCAAACCATAGAGTGCTAACCTGGTTAATGTCTCCAAGACCTCCCTCAGCACAACCAAAGAGCAGATACTCAGTTGCCACACCAGCAAGTGCAATACATGAAAACCTGTTCAGCATCTGAACATAAGAATCAATTATTAAGTTGCAAAACCATGTCAATAAGTCACAGGGTTTTCATAGAAATATAAATAAAAATCAAGGAAGTTGGTATGAAGATAGTAGTGAAGAATTGAAAGCTTTAAATTAAAGGTCAAGTCCAGAAATCTAACTTAAAACCAAAGTAAAATAAGAAGAAGAGAACATACACTGGCAGACACTTTTCCTCTATTTACCTGCAGAGGAAGGAAGGAGCCTCATGTCAAATTGCTGGGAGAAGAGAAGTAAAAGCCAAAAACTGGTTATATTGAAGGTTTACCAATAGAGTTTAGTTGTTCATACATGGAGATAGAATACAACAACTCTCCAAAAGAAAAATTCTTTGCAACAAGTGTAATGTGTTGGTACTAAAATTGCACATATGTATTTCAGCCCCCAGAGAATCAGTACCTACTAATAAGAACACTATATAAAAGGAAATTCTGTAATTGATAGAAGACAACCTACTTCCTCCATAAATTCGAAGTCTACAAATGCAGTTCCTGCTTGAACATTAAGGGATCCTTCCTTCTTCCAAGCTTCCAAACTAGTTAATGTATATCCCTTGGGAAGAATTCCCAGCAAGTAGGCAATCAGGAAGTGCCCAGCTTCATGCTGTGTGAAATTTGGGTAATGAACATCTTGTTATTGTAAAGCATTGTTGATGGAGAAGTAAAAAATCCAAAAGGAAGATAAATACACAAATTCCTAGGAGATGAATATATTGGTTAAAAAAATAATTAGCACTGATTCTCAGGCAATAAAAGAAGTCTTCCATGTTCATTTTCCCTATTTCCTTCCAAAATATATTTCTCCTCTCTGACGTAAGAGTAAAATATCTAGATGTGAGATCAAACTTGAGAGCCAAGGAACAGGGAGAGAGACAATCTCACCTGAATAACCCTACTGTGGTACTTTTGGCTGAAGGCATGCCCAATGGTATCAAGAACCAAGCCACTGAATCCTCCACCAAATGAGACCTGAGAATAACTACTTAAATAAGGGACAACTAGTCTGAGACACTTCCATTGTAGTAGCAACAGCTATATATCTAGGAATTTACATGATGAAACCGTGTGAATATCCATATGTATTACTGCTTGTCAGACACACTAAAAGAAGGTACTACTTTTACACAAGAAACCTAGATTAATATAAGATTAGTAATATTAAATCAAATTTCAGAGGTAGCAAAGAACTGGGTTGAGGAGCAATAATCAGACCATGGGATATCATCGATTAATTCCTTAACAAAACCCATGTCTCAGATATAATTCGATGATTGGTCTGTCTTAAATTCTGTCACTCTATACGCTGGCATCATGCCACTATGAAGGCATTTGCGTATGCGGCAACCTCAAATTCTTCTATGAGAATTGCCTCTAAGTAAAAGTAAAAGGAAAAGAAAGATAAGTTTATTTGCAGTATGTCCTGACACAAGGGACTAATAAGGAGCAACACAGCCTTACTTTTCGAAGAAAACGCAAATAAACTAAGCATCCTTATGTTTATACATCATAAGAAGTGATATTAACCTTAATGGAATAGATAGAGAATAATATAGAAAATAATTATTTAGTAGCTTACTGCATCCACAGTCCACAAAAACAACAGTCCCACAGAGATAAGTAGGACTTGTTGTGGGCTTAACTCAAACACATTCCATGCTGCTAGTCCTCCACAAATAGCAGCAATCTGCAAATTTATCTCTATAGAACCTAGTGTTGTATCCAGTGGTGAAAGAAGAGATGCAGCGGTAATTCCATTCAGCCTTAGTTCATCCAAGGAATAGAGTCTCTGAGGTATCTGCAATAATCTATTCAAGGATTTAAGTAGATGTAAATAGCTCGAAATGATTATGTATTTAAGAGTATATCAAGAACACAAGATCAAAAATAAGAAAGATAACAGTAATAACGTAAGAGCTTATTTGATTATGCACTATGGATTAGATGCTATCTCTATTTTAAACACTCAGCATTGTTAAGTTCTGCATTAATGTACAGAATTTAAAGGGCAAGCACTAATTGGAAACAATCATCTATTACTTACCCATGGACAAAAAACAATATAGAAATATTTATGCAATCGGGATTGAAATATTTTCACTAAATGAAGAAAAAGGAGAAGAACAGAGTTGAGCCATGAACCTGCCGAGCAGCACCAAAACACCTAAGACCTTCGGCTTTACCCTGCAAATCCTTGACAAGGGCCAATGCAGCCTTCTCGTTCCCCTTGCTCAACTCCTTATCCATTTGCTCCAGTACTTGCCATCTTATTCCACCTCCAGCTTCTGATAAGCACACTATTCTATTATTCCGACATCCCACCCGGGAATAGGACAACAGACCCTTGCAGCCAAAACCCAAACTTCCCATCAAAGTAATTCAAGAACCCTCCAAATTCCTACAACAAAACATAAGATAATCCCAACAATTTCAATTCATAATCCTAGTTTCTTTCAAACGAATTTAAAGAAAAATGCAAATTTAATTCTCATTATCCAAGTATAGAAATAGAAAACAAAGCCTTTTATTTTCTGATTTACCAACTAAATGGATAAAGAATTGTACTCTTTTTTTCAGCCACACATATCAAAGAATATAAATATAGTAAGCTGATCACCAAAAACGGCGCCGCATACTGCCTCTCATCCTAGCAGTGATATTTCTCTGGTTTTCTTCTTCCTCAAAATTGAGGAATGAATATTTCATTCAAGGAGATTTCTGTGAGGGGTCGAACCCTAGTTGGAGTGAGAGTGGCGAAGGAAGATGAGCCGATTAGACGTGGCAGAGTGCTGAGAAGGGTCGACAAAGAGCTGGAGAAGGGGAATTTCAAGGCTGCATTATCATTAGTAAAGAAGTTGCAGGGCAAGCCTGGTGGACTTCTTGGATTTGGTTCTGCCAAACTGGTAAACATGACAATGATTATAATCTTTTTCTGAAAAAAAATTAAATTTCAAAGAATTTAGGAAGTGCAAAGAGAATCTGAAGAAATTTATTATCACCAGTTCAATTTTGCTTGTTGTAAAATGTAGTTAAGTTAGTTATACTTTTGGCGGGAAATGGATTTTGTGATGTAAGTTACTGATTTTGTTACATTATTTTAGCAATTGAACTATTTAAAGTGGTTTTTTATCCTTTTAATATTTGGGATTTTCTTTGTAGATTCCAAAGAGAATGTCAAAAGTGGATATCCTAGAATTGAATGGAGCCGATGGAGCTTCTGTACAACTATTAGTTGATTCCATTCACAGGTCTATCAAATGCTCCCAGCAGTTTGCCCTGGAGGAGGAAGAGGTAAAAGAATTTACTATAGAATTAAATTAATCAGTAATATCAATTGTTTTACTTGGTTGGTTTGTATTGAATAAATAAATATTGATTCCATAAATGGTTAGTAACACCATAGGACAATAAATAGTAGTTGTTTGGATCTTGCAATCTTTGCTTCAAAGCATTCTAGTTGTTTTAGTCTGTAGACATGTGGTAGGAAATTTATCTTGTACCTTTGTGTGAAGCCATTAATTGCTGTGGTATATTCAGGTAGACAAGATCACTTGAGAACTGCAGAAGTGATTACACGCAATCTCAGGCTGTCTTAAAACTCACTAATAGAAGTTTTATGGAAAATATCTCAAGAAACTCAATAGTAGTTTGGTGTTGGGTGTAATGTAGCTGATGTGTGTCTATCTCTCTTTACTTTTCTGCGTTCATGAAAAATTGAATAATGAAATGATCTTTGAGAAAACCAGAAATGACAGAGAGGATTTTAGTTTTGATGTTGCTATCACTTAATTGTTCATTCAATTTGCAGTCAGTAGTATCAACTGGAAGACTTTTTTAATCGAGGGAGCTTATCTTTTCTGGCAGGTTATAAATAAATGAGTACTTATGGACCTAGATTACTTTTACAACAAAAGGATATGTTTGCCTACCTATTTTTCAATATTACTTGACAAATCCAAATGTTTTGATGTTTTAGAAAATAGCAACCTTGTTAAATTTCAGGATGCACAGAGAAGTATAGGTTCTTCAGCTGACAGTGATGCAGGCATGTTATAGATTCCATTAGTTCTTCAACTTATTCATTTTATTAATCTATTATCAGAAGCCTTCAAAGTACTTCTTTTTCCAGGACCAGTGTTAGCACAGGAAATCTTGGCATCGAGTGAATCTTGCAGTTCTATTTCTAATGATCGAGTGATGTGTCTGAAGGTAAGTCATTGTCTTACTGTCTGTACCTCTCATTGAAAGTTTATTGGTAAAATGAAGTTTGTGCCAATGAGGGACATAATGAGAAACTTTAAGAGTTGCTTAAAGGTGCTAAGAAATACTACCTCCGGTCCAAAATATAAGATGGTGGAAAGAATTGCACACATATTAAGGAGGTATTCCTAAAATTCCCTCATTTATTGTCTGTACTCTTTCTTAAAACTAAAATCATTTAATATGAGAGATAAACTAAGTAGAGAAAACATTGGAAAAAATATAAAAAATAACCTTAAAAAGTAGCAAAACATCTTATATTTTGGGACAAGAGAGTTTGTTCAACATCTTATATTTTGGAATAGAGGGAATAATGATGTATTTTCCAAGAAGTAGTATCATGATGTCAGCATCTAACCTAAGGATCCCTTTAATGCAGATAAGGGGTAGAGTGAATTACACTTTGTTGAAAACTTATAGTCCTTGTGACAATTTGTGGATAGAATTCTAAGCAGCTGCTAAGTAACAATAAAGCTAGGATGTAAGTGATTTAGTTTTTCTTTCAGTGATAGATTCATGACATTTTTAAATGATTTTAAAATTGAAAGGGTATCAAGGAAGGCTCTAATTGGTACTCTTGATTTAGTATTTGTAGAGAAAATAGGATGACCAGACATTTTTAGTATGAAAAAAATAAGAAAATATAGAAAGTCTCTTTAGTCTCAAGCAGATATTCCAACTTTAAACAGTCATTAACTCAACTAAACAAATTAACTGTGATTTATTTAAAACACCCCACGTTTGTTCTTGTCCTATACAAAATGGTCCTTTTAAGTATAGCAGCCTGTGATTTTGCCATTCTGATAGTTTGTCTCTAGATAGAAGTCTAAGTTTTTTATTGACTCACTAAGACATGATGCTCTCACATGCATCAGAGAAAAGGAATGCCATATTGGTCTCTCCATTCTACGAATAAGACCAGTCACTAGCTAGGCAATATCTTGTATGCTATAGCTCCCCTTGATTCATATTCTCTTGTTTCATTTTATCAGTAAGCCTGCACCTAATGTTAGTTTTAATCTCTGCCTTGCAGCACACAGACCATTTAAATGGTACCATTTAATTAATTGATTCTTCTGTACCTTTTTCTTCTTTGTTCTTATGTATAGATGCATTCAACATAATGGTAAATGGACCATGCACTGAGGTAGAAATTAGTTTGGGTAGAGAATGTGCATGGTTGCCATTGCTCTTGACAACTGTTTTTGACCATCTTGTGGGAGGACTAAATTCACTCCAGGAAGTGATTTATGCCTTAGCACTTTTGCAATCAATACATAAGGTTCAAATCTATCATTTGATGTTGTTGGAAATCTCCTAAAAGTATTGCACTTTCTTTTCTTCCCTCTTACTGTCTCATATGTTAAAAAAATATCTACTATTTTGGTGAATATTTATTTATGAGGTATAGCAGATCTGGTTCTTCAGAACCTTTGCAGTAAAAACTGTTCATAGAGTGCTAAGTGCTTAACTTGTTTCTGTTATTATAGCATTGAGTAAGAAAATGTTGTGTTCTTCAAATTTAATAGAAAATATCTTGCAGCATGAAGCTGGGCATTTTCTTGTTGGTTACTTGCTTGGGGTTTTACCAAAAAGATACAAAATACCTACTATGGAAGACTTGATGAGAGACAACTATGCTGGAGGAAAAATTGAGTTTCTTGGGTTTGAGTTTCTAAAAGAAGTAAGTTTGCTTTTCAACACCCAGACATTCTTGATAAAAGAGAAGATGTGAAAGTAATTAGAAGGAGATCAAAGAAATGCACCTTGATTAATTTTTAGAAACCCTGAAAAATTGAGATTTGAGAGTAGCTATAAACCTGTGAGTCTTGAACTCCCTAGAGTTTCATATTCTTCTCCTACCTGATGTTCCTTGTTCCTTTGTCCAGTGTTAACTTCATTGTTGCTATTGGAACTATTTATTTTATCAGATAATGGACATACAATGTATATTTAATTTTACCAGTTCAAAAATTAAACACATCGTAAACACGGCCTTTCTTAAACACATCAAAAAATAAGAGTCCCTTGCTTATTGATGCATATTTAGAACAGACCCTGACAGGTGTTATTCTGCTAAACTAATTCTTGATAATTGAACAATCTGAAATTATTCAGGTTAGTACTTCATCATTACCAGACATAAGCTCTGTCGAAGTGAAGCAAAACAACAAGGTGAGCTTGTCCTATTAATTCAGATATATTAGCTCCAAAGTTCTAATGATTGGCCAACAACATATAGTTGTTGTTTCAGATGTTCACTTTTGTAGAAATCATTTCGTTTTAGAAAGATGATCCAGCTTAGTATTTGTTATCATCTTGGTTAGAATTCTTAAAGTGGAATAGATTGTTTGAAGTTCAGACTTAACCTGAGCTGATGACTATGTTGCTTACTTTTGAGCGAAAATCTCAATATAATTCAGAACCATGTGCACTATCAGTTAGGCTGCATCATTTTTGTTCTATTTTCGTATCGTACATTATTCAGTAAACTTGCAATAACGCCAATTATGTTTTAGCGATGAAAATAGCGCATCTTACCTACTTGTTGGGGTTGACATCTAAAGCAGATGATCTTTTACAGTAGTTGGAACACATGATTTAACTCATCTAGTCACTTCAATGATCTTTGTGCCACGATGTAAAAGGAGTTACACTGTTGCCAATGTAAATAGGTATGCATTTCTTCTGAGTCACTAGCTATGGACTTGCTAACATTTTTAATTGTGTCCAGGCGAGCAAAAGTTCAATCTCATCTAAGGTTAGCCACTTCCTATTCTCAGTAGGTTTCTACTTTCCTTGTTTCCTCTACTTCTCTAATTTGTGACTTTTTGAGTATATCTTAAGCAGCAATTTGTGAATATCTTGACCAAGTTGCTTATAAGAAATTAACATCTGACGGTAAAGTCTTGCAGACTTTGAACAGATTTTTATGCATAATACTTGGAGGGCTGGTAATAGAGCATTTTGTATTCGGCTACTCAGAACTACTTCATTCTGATGTTGAGAAGGTAAAACCTTTTACACATTTCCATGAAAAATGATAATCCATTCAAAATTCATTCAGATAATTTACTGAATGCTTCTTAATCAATTATGGGGCAGTTGGACAGAGTACTTAAATGGTCTGGCTTTACAGAAGATGATACTGATTTCCAGGTAAAATGGGCTATAATAAACACAGTTTTACTATTAAGAGACCAGCAAGAAGCTACTGCGAGGCTAGCAGAAGCCATGGCCTTGGGAAAATCGATTGGCTTTTGCATTGATGCAGTAGAGAATACCTTCAATCCGTAGAAGTCAGTTTTTTTTTTTAATTTATTTTTCCAACCTTGGTACTTAAATTGTATCAATGATATTCAAGACAAGAACACTGCAAAGCATATTAATAGCACAATCAAGAAGTAAAATAAAAATAAATGATATATAGAGCAAAACTTCATATGGTCATATGAAACCACTGGCAAGGCAGAATTGTATATTACATAAGCATTTTTTTTTTCGAAAACCCAAACCCTAACCCTAACTCCAAAACAGCATGACCCTAAAACTCCTGAGAAAGAGAACCAATCTCCCCTTTTCCACCTTTGCCAACCTTCTTAGGCAAGAGATTCTGATGAATATTAGGCAGAACACCGCCATTAGCAATGGTAACAGACCCCAAAAGCTTGCTCAACTCCTCATCATTCCTGACAGCCAACTGAATATGCCTGGGCACAATCCTATTCTTCTTGTTATCCCTAGCAGCATTTCCGGCCAACTCTAACACCTAACAAAAAGAAGAATCAATCAAACACTCAAATTTCAATTTGCAACAACAATTCCACAAAAACCTATAGATAAAAAATGAGAAAAATTGCAAAATACAAATTTTTCATACCTCAGCAGCAAGGTATTCGAGCACGGCGGAGAGATAAACAGGAGCTCCGGATCCGATACGCTCAGCATACTTTCCCGCCTTGAGAAATCGAGCGATTCTACCCACTGGAAATTGAAGACCAGCCTTTGACGATCGAGAAACAGATTTTGTCGCCTTCGGCTTCCCTCTGCCACCCTTTGAAGAGCCGCCTTCTTTCGAACTCATTTTTCTTTGAATTGATATGAAAATGACGAATATATGTGGGGATTTTTTCTCAGAAACCTAATTCGAGCCGTGTATACTCCGATCTTCCTCTTTCCTCTTCTTCTTATATAGGGGTTAGAATGTTTTTTGATTGGACCAGATGGGGGTTCACGTGGATTGCCAGCGTGGATATTTTTTGTTTTACCTTTTTCTTATTTAGGTATTTTCGGCTTTCGCGCGGGAGACTGCAGACTCGGAGGGCTTTTTTATTCTTATTTTGGAATTGTTTTGGCGCCACCTCACAGCTTAATTCTTATTCTTCCTTCATTCTTTTCTTCCCCCTTTTTTTTTCTCTTTCCTTCTCAACTTACATTTTAGGCGGTAAAAGGAAAAAAAGTGTAGGATGCCCCTAAACTTTTATAAATTTTGGTTTTAGCACTTGAACTTCTTTTTATCATTGCATACACACAAATTTTTTAAAACTATCCAAAAGTACATTTGAACTTTTTTATTCTCAATGTCTATACTCAAACTTTATAAGATTATTAAAAATTACACTCATATCCATCTAATTAAAGGGCATTTTGATCATTCTCAACAAGAATCTAAACTCATTGTTCTCTAATTCACATAAACTCATTTCCTCTATTTAGATTCTATGCAAACTCATCTCTTTCCAAATTTTTATTTCTTTTAAAAGTAAAGATATTTTATTAAAAAGAAAATATTTAGTACAAGGTAAAAAAATATGATACAATAAAATAACTTGAAAAGAAATCATACACAAAATACACCCAAATCAAAACTAGAAGATAAATATGAGATAATGCAAGAATAGAAATGAAAAAGAGTCAAATTGAGCTAGAAAATAGTAATTAGAATTTAAGTGTATTGGTAAAATGACAACTACAAATTGGCTAGCTATTGAAAACAACCCCACTATAAACAATGAGTTTAGATTCTTGTTGAGAATGATAAAAATACTCCTTAATTAGATGGACAAAAGTACAATTTTTGATAGTTTTATAAAGTTTGAGTGCATGTATTGATAAAAAAAAGTTTGAGTGCACTTTTTAATAATTTTAGAAAGTTTGAATGTATACATTGGTAAAAAAAAGTTCAAGTGCTAACATCAAAATTTGTGAAAGTTTAGGAGCATGTTGCAATTTTTACCTAGATAAAATTCATTTCAATTATTCATAAACTAAATAAAACAAAGAAGACATATTCCAATTAAAGAATGGAATTTCTAACGGGTGAATGGTGACTAGAAACTTTTTTCCCTTGTTTAGATCATGAGATAAAAAAAACATACATAATAATTGCATTCCTAATAAAAGAGTAAGCAAATGAATTGCATAAGATAATAAAAAAAAACTCTAGAGAGAATAATTTCAAATAGATGATTAGGGCAAACTATGGAAGGACAAACAAGTCAAGTAATGTGTGGCATTTAGCAACTTCCTTAGAAATAATATTTTTCTTTGTCAATTCCATGTTCAATTGGTAACTAAAAGGGTTCGATTATTCTGCTTGGTTTCATTTATACAACAAATACACATTCACAATTTTTCTATAATATTTCATAAAGTTAAACACAATAAATTTTATTTTTAAATTTAAAATTATTAAATATATAAGGCATCCAATTACTACCTGGTTAGGGTAACAAAATAAAAATATAATTTCAACAACTATGCAGCTACTTTTATTATATGAAGGTTATTTTTAATCCCACCATAGAAGCTTTTTTTTTTTTTTTATGTTTTGCATTCTTATACAAGGCATTCCTTTTCCTATTTGAATTTATACAATCAAAAATCAAGTCTCAAGATCTATAAATCTTCAACTTCATATACAATAAGAAAATTATAATAGTTTAACAACGTCTCCAGTAGAAGTTGCTCATAATCTACAAAAGAAGCAATATAGTTGCCAATTAAATTCAAAGAAATCAATAATGAATTTAATTTCCTAAAGCTTTTATCGACTCATTAGGTGATATACGAAATATTACCATTTTTTTACTTTTAAAACCCTTACATTTTTATGTTTTGATGAATTAGGTGCTTTTGACAAATTTCATCACAAGTCAATGTTAATCAACGCCAGATTTTCATTTGAATAAAATATTGAGGGTTAATTTTGTCATTTGAATTATGGAAAATTGGTGAATTTAGTCTCTATTTTTTTAGTTTTTGTAGATAAGATCCTTACCATTTTTTTAATATTTCAAACCCTTACATTTTTTCATATTTTGGTAAATTATGTCCTTTTAAAAAAAAAATAAAACCCTAACCCTTTTTTTTTGTAGACAAGATCCCCACCTTTGTTTTTTCACTTTTATTCTTCTTACTTTTTTATTCTTTGGTGAATTAAGTCATTCTTACCATATTCAGGGCAAGTAAACACCGTTATTCTATTTTACTCAAATAATGAGGGGCAAATAAGTCAATACTGTAGCAATTTTTAAAAAAAAAAAAAACTCTAACAAAATCCTCGTCACCAATGACCATCTCAATAGGGGATTGCCCAAGTAAATGCAAAAAATGACGTGTGAACTATACGTTTGTTGGATGACTAAATCTGTCAATCTTTCATAGGTCAAATGACAAAATTGCCCCTCAATATTTTATTCAAATGAAAAAATGACATTGACTTATGATAAAATTCGTCAAAATAATCTAATTCACCAAAACACAAAAAGGTAAGAGTTTTAAAAGTTTTTAAAAAATGATAAGGACATTATCTATCAAAGCTAAAATTATAGGGGCTAAATCTACCGATCTTCATTTTCAAATCGTTTCTTCCTAGTCCTAGCTATGAAATCTATATCAAAAGTATATGAGATGTGGGAGTTAGGAATGGTCCCATGGGCAATAGGGGCTAGATACCATATCTCTAACTCCGCCCACGAGTGAAACATTGTATTCATCCTTGATTAAATCATAACTGATACACTCACCACCATCCCAGTGGGTAAGCAATATCCTCTATCCACAATCCACTTCAACATATACATATAAAAAATAACTATAAAATGTCCATAAAAGACATTCAAAAAAATATTTCATAAAATATATTCACATTATATATTTGATTATCTTCTCATCAAGTTTTTGTATAAATTGGCATATAAGATCATTTAAAGTAAAATTCACGAGATTATAACATTGTTCTTAATATTTGAATTTATTCCATAAACTGAGACCTAATCGTTGCACACGTCCACAATGATGTGTCTCAATAGTTAATCAGATATCATACAATGACTCCTTTCTAACTCCATCTTTTATGAATTTTATTTTATTTTCTTGATTTCTATGTACAAATTTGTGTGAACGACATTGCATATTACAGTTTCATCTTGCATATTTGTAATAAATATCTAACTGTTTACCTCTTATTTTCTTTGCAAAACTATTTTACCCAATTCATGTAGATGATTGGGAAAAGTATACATATGTTCACCATTTCGTCAGACCTTATCTTCAATTAAGAATCTTATATATTTAGGAATTCACTTGAGCATTAGAACCTCAATTTTTATATTCTCATTCACTCAATTTTTCTTAATGCATTAATAGAGTTCTATTATAGGGTAATACTTTCGTAATTTATTAACAAAATCATCCATTTTGAAAAGAAAGTAAAAAGATGAAGAGAGAAAAACTAGCTATGGATGATGAAGAAGAAGAATATACGTTTCTAAGTAATTTGATGAAGAAGATGATGAATAAATGAAAAAAAATAGGCTATTTAAAGAAGAACAAAATGGGATATATTAATATAATGAATTTGAAAAAATGAGTAGAAGACAAATAGGAAAAAAGAAGTAATGAGATATAATAATACAACGTATTTGAAAAAATAAATAGAAGACGAATAGAAAAAAAAAGTGATGGGATATATATATATATATATATATATATATATATATTTGTGGGTTTGTGTATGTATATATGTTTCTTTATATATGTATAGAGTTTTATGCATTATCAAAAATGACTTTTTCTTTTTCTCTATATTTCTTCTTCTTCTTTATCATTTATTTTCTTACATTTAGTCTATATTTATGAAAGAAACATAATCCAAATGTATGCAAACCTGTGACATTTCAACTTCTCAAAGAACAAAAAAATCAAATGAAATTAAGTACAAAGAGTAAAAACAATCGACCATTTTAGAGGTGTGACAATTGGGAATGAAGTTTCATATGTGTTTGTTGCACTTGAATTAGGAAGAATATTAGTCGCTAGTAATATTGGTCTCGTTTATAGATGAGGTAACTCTAGAATAATTGGAGTAGTTCCTCTAGTAGCTCATAATATGAATATTCTTACAATAGGTCTAATTACAACTGCACTTAGTACTGCTTATGGCAAAACAATTGGCTTTGAAATACAAGGAAACTCTATATATGAACGAATTGCTATAATGATACAACATTCTGATGCATTCATAGTTTTATCAAAAGGTTATGACATGTTGGAACAATTATTCAATATCACTTCTTGGTCTAATATCAAATTGCACACTAAACCAATTGACATTTTGAATGCAGATAATTTTTTATGGCTTACTATCATTTCTTAATTTAGCCGTTGAGCATATATCATTATCTCTTATTCGGCGAAGAATTTTTATTATAGCAACCTCAACAGATGAGTTGGTAGATATGTTGGAAGTTTATGTCCCGCAATTTAATCTCAAAATACCTCTAATCAACTGGAATGTGAATAAGAACATGCAAACCAAAAACTCAAATGAAGTTAATTTAGACCTAAAGTTATGAATGACATTGATGTCTCGTTTGAAGTTTTCATAAGTATTTTTAACTTTATGTATTAATAGTTTTTTTTATGAATTTTATGGATGTAATGTATAATGGTTGAGATTATTTAATGTAATGTTTATTTTTATTTTAATGTGTACAATTTTATATTTTATTCTTCAAAATGCTTAATTAACTCAACCAAAATGAAAAAATTGTAATATATATACATACACAAACTTATATCTCATTAAATATAAGTAATTAATAAAAGCTATATACTTAATAAAAACTAAATAAAAGTATATGTGTATGAAGACGATGCTGACACGAATAGGTACCCATTGGATACAACATCTCTATCTTTATCGTAATGTCCGCTAAAACTCGTAATTTCAACTTCATCCCCAATAAAATTGAATATTTCCCTTCCCATTGGGGAGGGTACTACTTGAGACTTGTTTCAACATGACCCACACCATTCCTATGTGGGACAAAGATTTGGCAGATTGCATGATCAACAGATTTTGGGTCCTCTCGTACTTCTTGTAGCTGTATTATTAGGATATTTGTGAATCTTTTGATATATTTGTGTATAGTTTGACTGAATTTGATATTTGAATGTATGAAAAAGTAAGTTTGCTTATATTCAAACAATGATTAATCCAATGTTGTACCATTTATCTCACTAAACAAAATGTGGCTATCAAAATCTCAATCCTAGATAGTTCTGTTGACGGGTAACGAAGGATAATTCGATTGATTAGCAATTTCCCCCACAACATTTTGGTTGTGGGTTCAAACCCATTCCCTCTCCCCCGTCATGTAATCACAATGCAAAACATACATGTCATAGCCTTTTTTATAAAAAAAATCAAGATTAAATAAAAGGAGGGAGATAAGGTAGCAAGCCAAAAATAAGGAAGAAAGGCAAAGAAAGACATTTTGCTACAAAAGGGGTAAAAAATACTACAACAAAGAAGGCTCATAAAAATAAGACAAAACTTAGCACCCAAAATTATTTTTGGAACAAAATCACAGTATTTCACTCTCATAATGTTTTCTTATATAATCTAATATTCATGAGAGATTAGACATAAAATAAGTACCTCATCAACAAGTTTTAGATTATACGAAACTTGCTTCTTTATTTTGGAGAGATATCTAGATGACACAAATGTGGATTTAGTTGGATCCTGAGTTGTACCCAATCTGATGGGTACATAAATTACCCGATATAAGCAAAATAAGGGGATTGAGATGAAGTTTTCAATTATAGGTTTTTGCGGAGATGGAAATGAAAAATGTGTTGTATCCAATGGGTATCCACCCATATCTGCACCCACTTCACACCTGTTTTGTACCCGCATATATTTGTTAACATTTATAAATATATATATATATATATATATATACTCCATATATTATTATTGTTATAAATAATCAATATTATTAATTTTAACACACCAAATAAATATTTTTAAGGATAAACACATTAAAATAAAAGTATTATATTAAATAATCTTCATTAATACACAATAGATTTGTAAAATTCATAAAATAAAATACACAATATATTAAAAAAATACATATTTCATTTGAAAGAGAATCTGATGAAGATGATCAAAATAGATTGATCCAGTAAATTGCACATATCTACAATCGTAGATCCAAATCAAGTTTATTTGTTTCTTTTTTTCACTTGTTGCTTTGACATGATGTACTTGCAATAGACCAATTAATCCTGAGGTAATTCAGGATTAACGATAGAAACAAAAGTTTCTAATTTATTAAACATCAGTTCAAACAAGTATGTTATAGATGTAAGAAGATGTAAGCTATTAGAATTATGTTATAAATGTGTTATATAGAACTGCAATACAAAATGTCGTCCCTTGGATATTTATCTATAAATTGGAAAAATAAAATCACTTTAATAAAAAGGGATTGAATAAAGAATTATTAGATGACATTTGATTAACAATTGAGACAAATAATTGTGAAAGTATACAACAGAAACTTTTGAAATTATGGAATAAATTTAAAGATGAAAAATGACATTATAGTATAGAGAGTTTTACTTTAAATGATCATGTACGTAAGTTTATACAAAAACTTGATAATTTTTTTAAAAAAAATATGTAATATGAATGTATTTCATGAAGTTTGTTGATGTAATATATTTGAAATTTTATAATGTACTTTATGAATCTTTTTTATTTATTTAGTGCGTTGGTTAATTTTATATATACATTTGGTTATTTTCAATCGAGGATGGAGGTAGGAATGAATAATATATTTTTTACTCGTGAACGGGGTTGAAAGTAAAAAATTTATCACCGTATAGTAAAATTGCCATCCATATGCATAGTTAATAATAGTAACAAGCAATTTCAAAAGCATAAAAAAGTAATGCGCTTGAAATGCAAATAAATATAATTTTACAATAGAATAGGCAGCATGTAAAAGACCCTATGTTTTTAAATGTTTGTTCCTAAGTTTAATATGTTCTACTTCTCTAAGTTGAGTTATTTTCAGATTAAATATAATATTATGTAACAATTTATAGTTTTTTTTATTCAAAATGGAAAATTAAAGCCTTAATTAATTATGATAAGAATTCCCCGTCTATTTTTAAAAATTGTTTTCAGAAAGCTGATCATAAATACTAATAAATATCCTATTGTTGCAAAGGTCACCTATACTAATCTCATAAAAGAGAACATGCAATGTTCCATAAAAACAAAATTTCATTCATATTTTTATACATATAATCATTCACATAGTAAATTTCAAGTGTAAGGAAGAAGGTTAAATATTTGCTTAAATTTTAGTTAAACAAACATTTCAGGTCAAAGAAACATACACATTTGAATAAGAAAAGCAAGAAAACTTTATTCGAATGGAGGCCATAAATTTTATTTTTGTAGTTCCTCAAAGTCCTTCCATATAGTAGATGCTTTTTAATCGCAGGTACTAATAATAGCACACATATTTTTTATACTCTATTAGAAACCTAAGGAAATTAGTTACCAAACCCTCAAAAATTTCCCAATTTACACAAGTCTTTCCATATTCTATCGATCAATCTAGTTCATAGATTTATAAAGAGAATGGCACTTATCCACATAAAAAATAAAAAATAAAAAATAAAAGATTTTAGATTGACATCAGAAGTTCATTAAGTTCAAAAGCAAGCACTGCTCGCATAAATTGAAATTCAGTTTAATTTTTTATAAAAAATACTAATCTTTAATATTACCTACGTCCACATAAATATACATATTTCTATTTTTGAGATTTTTGGAATAAATGTTTACTTTTTCAAAATAATTTAAAACTTCATGAAACTTTAAGGAATTGTATACTAGTAATTAATAGTCCATACAATTAACCTAACTAATAATAAGGATAATAAAATAATTTTTTTTAGATAAAAGATTAATTTTAAAATTTTAAACTAATTTAAATAATATGAAAATTCAATTTTGAATGGAGAGAGTAATTTGAAAGATAAACTTATATTACTTCACCACTTTTAAATTTTGCAGAGTTGAGACCACTACTAATCTAAAATTAAGGTGCAATATATTAATATAAATTCTAGAATTATAGAAGAGACATTAAAAAACCAAATGTAAATCTTCTTTAATCCACAATTCAAGCTATATAATACTTTAATTTTAAAAAACCGAGAAAGTTCAACTCCTATTATCATACATCAAATATTCTATTCGTTCATTTTTTAAAATATATCAAACAAATTCTTTTATTTTTAATTATAATATGTTTTATTACTTTTTAGAGTTATTGTGTATGTTATTTCTAAATTCACTCTTACTTTATTGAGATAGAGAAAGAGAGAATAAATACTCATTTTTCCAAAATAAGACTAAAATAAATAAGGGTATAATGAGAAGTAAAATATTTTATTAATCTATGCAAAATTTCTTAAAACGTTTTATAAAAAGTGATAGAGAAAATATTAAACTAAGAAAAAGAAAAAAATTGTGCAACCCGAGGGAATTAAACCTATTGAATTCTAAATTAGTTAATTCCAATGAGGAAAATTAGTTGTATCCTAAGGAAAATTAAGGTTATTCCCAATTACATTATATATTTATTTTTGACTTAATACAAAAATTAATAAAAAAAATTCTAACATAAAAATTTATCACAATATTTTTATTATTAATATAATTAATAGTGAGATTACATAAGTTAGTATGATATTTCTATTAAAGAGATTATTAATAAAATTTATGGTAAAAAGCCCTAGTTGCCCTTGCACTTTAAAAAAAATGTCAATTTTTGCCCTCAAAATTTTAAATGCAAAATGTTTACCCTCCAACTTTCAAAAGTACTGCCCTTCCGTCCATTTTAAATGTTAAGTCCTAACGGACTTCGGTCACATGAATCTCGTGTGTCAAAGGTTATTTTTATCTCCTTCTTTTTTTCTCTTCCTATCTTTGTCTTCTTGAATCACCACAAAAGTCCATCATCATCATCCATTTTTTATTCTCATTATCTCCAATCACTACCCATAACTTCATTTCTTTGCTTGTTTCGACTTCATTTTGACTTAGGATCTCAACTTTAGGTACAATTTCTTGCTGCTACTCTATATGTTGAACATGTGATGAAGACATGCTATGTTGTTGGCCAACGTTTAATGTATAATCAAATAAATCAAAATTTAGCTTTGCTCTTGGACCCCCTTAACTCAATGGCAACCCTATCGTAAGCTCAAGTGGCATCTTTCGCGGCATCAAAAGTTCCAAGCCAAACTTGAGCTGCTTTTCTCATACCTCTTATCTATATTGCCTACTTTCCTCATGGCCTCTGTCCTTCTCCTCTATAATTTTTCTTCTTCCTCTTGACCATATTCTTTTTCTTATTATCACCGACTTCATGCCCAAAGAAATTGAAGCCTAAACACACTTTGAGTTTCTTGGTGTTGTCATCCTTGGAAAATGATGTAAATAGAACTTATTTTCAGCAATAGCTTGGGGACTCAAGACAAGAGAAGGAAAATCTAGAATGCTTGGGGATAAAGTCTTGAGATTGTAGGGGTAAATAGCTTGAATTTTTAGATGTGAAGAAGAAAATGGGGAAAGAGTGGTCAATAAGATAAAGAAAGTGACATTTTGATACTGATTGTTTTGGTTTTAACATTGCAAAGTAAATGGTCTAAAAAGCTCATTAAAATTGACATGTGAGAGTCATATGGTTAGGTATCGTCATCACTTAAATGCCTAAAAAAGACGAAAAGACAATTTTAGTACTTTTGAAAGTTGTAGGGTAAACATTTTACATCTCAAAGTTCAAGGGCAAAAACTAATATTTTCAAAAGTTCAAGAGCAACAAGAGCTTTTTACCCTAAAATTTAAATAAAAAATATATTTACTTTATTAAATATAAATATTCAATTTTAAATCTTTCAAAATAAACATAAATGTTATTAGAAATCACTATTTCACAAAAATAAGGAATATTATTGATTTTTGGCCCTATACTATTTTCTATTTTTAGTTATAAAATATTATCTTTCATTTCAACTTTTAAGAGCTATATACTATTTTTTATTTTTAGTTATGAACTATTGTATTTTATTTTAACTTTTTAAATCCCAGTACTTTTTTATTTTTAATTATGAGCCTTTTCAATGAGTAAAAATTCTTTTCCGACTAAAATGACATTCACCCTCAAGCTTTTTAGGGGTATTTTTGGAAATAAAATATAAAAACTCGTCTCAATAGTTTCTTTAAGAAGTAAGAAGGGGAAATAGTTAGTGAAAAAGAAGAAAATGTCGTAGAAGCTTTGGATATGGATTTTATAAAAAACATTTTAATGAAAATACTCCTAAAATGATTGAGGGTGTACGTTATCTTAACTGAAAAAGAAGTTTTACTAATCGAAAGGTACATAATTAAAAATTAAAAATAGTATTGAGCTCTAAAAAATTAAAATAAAATATAATGACTCATAACTAAAAATAAAAAATAGCTCAGAATCGAAAACTGATAATAATCCCAAAAATAAATAGTAAATGATAATTTTTTTAGAAATAAATGAAAATTTATTGAATTAGGAAGTCAGGAAAATCATTATATCATTATAAAGGTAATAATGAATCAAGTTCAATACGAGCTAAAAGATAAGCAAGTTTGTTGCCCTCACTCTTGATAAAAGAAACTTTAAATGATTCAAACACAAACAATAAATCCTTAATAGTAGCAATAAAATGGCCAATGTTTGATAGACAAGCTTCAGTCGTTGACTTTCTGAATAAGAGCAAGGCAATCACCTTAAAAATGATATGATTGAAGTTATTTATGGTAGTCATGCGAATTGCATATAATAGTCCAAAAGTTTATGTATATTCAGGCAAAGTACAAAAAGGAATTCTTGTTGCAAAAATGCACAAAAAATGTCATGAAGAATTTCGAAACACCACACCAATTGCAACAAAAGGAGATAGTACTGAACCATCAAAATTTGCTTTCACAAAACCATTTGGTGGAACCCTCCACATTGACGATAGTTGGCATGATATAATTGGGTGTGTTGATGAAGAAAAATGTGATTTAAACCCTTCAATTAGTGCTACACTTGTCTGCAAAATAGAAGTAATATGAAAAGGACAATGATAAAAAACAAGATGGTTTTTTTCCTTGTAAATGGACCACAAAACTGAACCTAATAGTTGAACTTCTTCAGCATGAAAATTGCACTCAACCCATTGCAGTAAATCCTAGAATTTTGCAAACCTGCATTGGAGAATTATGTAACCAAAATGAATTTGTTACCAAATTTTCTGAACATTAGGACATCTAAATAAACAATGCATACCATATTCAGTGTCTGTTTTACAAATACTGCATTGTGGAGAGACTTCAAATCGTCTAGCTCTTGTAGCATTAGTAGGGAGAATGCCCTGACAGATGCGCCATATGAAATGATGTATCTTCGGTGAAATGTTCAATTCCCAAACAAATTTCCAAAAAAAATTCAACTGTGAAGGTGATGAAAAGGATGATGCATCAGAGTTTAAACACTTCTCTTTTATGAGGGCCCAATATCCACTTTTAACAGTATAAATTCCATCTTTGGAATAGTGCCATATCAGTTTATCTGGTATTGCAATCGAGCAAAGATGAATGATCTGAATAGCTTCAATTTCACATGGAAGAAATAGAGTTTGAATCAAATTATTATTTCAATAATAAAAAAAGGGATCAATGAGAGAGTGAACTATCTGAAAGGGAACACTAAGACTATGATTTAGAATATGTTTGAAATTGCCATTTTCAGATATCCAAGGATTGTGTCATATATTAACAGATTTTCCATCTCTAATGCACCGACAAATACCTTGAGAAAGACAATGTCTACATTTGAGCAAACTACTCCAAAGAAAGCTAGGATTTCTCACAAGTTTTACTAGCACAAAACTAGTGGAAGAGAAATACTTTGCTTGTAGAACTTTGGACAGATAACCTTCTGAATTAGAGAGAATTCTCCATCTTATTTAGCAAGCAAAACTGCATTAAAATAAGTAATATCTCAAAATCCCAATCCACCTTGATTTTTTGACAAGCAAATATCAGACCATTTCCTCTAATATACATTTCTTCTATTATCATAATTACTCCACGAGAAATTTCGTATCATAGATAAAATTCAATTGCAAAGGCCTTTAGAAAATTCAAAGCACTTCATTGCATATCAATGAAAGGCCTCCACAACAGATTTGATTAAAACCTCTTTGCCAACTTTACTAAGGAATTTCATCTTCCAAACCTTTAAGCTTCTTCCCGAATGCAGTCTTTAATATATTCAAAAATTACTTTTTTTTTCACCTCCCAATCAGATATGATAATCCTAAATATTTCCCATTTTCATTTCCAAAAGATACTCCAAGTTGATTTTTCAAAGAATCTCTCAAAAGATAATCTAACTCATTTACTAAAGTAAGTTTAGTAAGAGAAGATTTATGAAGATTCACCATTTTAGCTGCTAAATTTTCATAATCCAACAAGACACTCTTAATGGTCTCGTCGTGCAAATAACAAATGTAAAGGATACTAATACCATAGAAGTTACTACCTCCATTCATAGTGGAGAATGCGAATAAACTTTTTTGTTTGTGTTTGTCGGTACACTTTGATATATTATTCTATTCCTACTCTCTCATTCATGATCTTCATTCATCAATCACCAATCTCCATCGGACACGTCAATCATAGCCCTCCACACAACACCAGATACTCAGCGTGCCGTAAGCTATCGTCCAGTTGTAAGACACAGCAAGATCCGGTTTACAGGTGAATATATCTATTTTCCCAAATTTAATTAAGATTAAATACGAGAAAAGGAAAGGAATATAAACTTCGTACGTAAATACTGGAAGCAAACTGTTGGAGAATTGATTTCTTCAAAGTTCAAACACCGAGAGAAATCAATCGAATTTCCCTTCTTTTTTTGGATCATTTTGGGAAACTACAATATTTTTGCAGAGAGATTTTTTTTTTCTTCTGGTAGTTAGTTTGATAGAGAGGGAGAGAGAAGACGGGAGAGGATGAAGATCACGGCGTTGTTGGTGTTGAAGGTCAGTCCTGATGGGTCAGGAGATCCGGTAATATTAGTGAATGCATCGGATGTTAGCCATTTTGGGTATTTTCAGAGATCCAGCGTCAAAGAATTCATTGTTTTCGTGGGTCGTACTGTTGCAAAGCGGACTCCACCAGGCCAGCGCCAATCTGTACAACACGAAGGTATTCTTGAATTAGGATGTTTTATTTATTTATTTTGAAATTGATGTGTGAATCATATTTTGGTTCTGATTGCAATTGACTAGTTATGCAATTAATAATTCGAATTAGGGTTTGGAATTGGTGAACAATTGCTTGTATGTTTAGTTTTCCATTTTATTTTCGTTTAAGAGCATGTTATTATTTGTTATAGAGTAATTCTTTCCTTTCCCCCCCCCCGGCCCCCTCTCTCTTGGGATTTGACAAAATCATCAGTATTTGCTTATATCTGTATGGTTTATGTCTCATACTCAAAGTCAATTTTCCCGGTTTGTTTGCAAAGGAGGAATCATAGATAAAAAGGAACGGATTAGTTGTTAATTTTCATTTTGGATGAGGATCTTTTACCTTGAAATTTTAGAATAGAGGCTCTGGATCTGAATATTTGGGCCTCTTATGATTTTAAACAATAGAGTCACAGCATTTGCTTAAATTTACTCTGTTAGAACTCTTGGTTGTATAATGTTGTTCATAATTTTGATATATGTTATAGAGTCTAATAAATTGTTTGTCCAAGAGGAGTTTCCTGATACATTTTGTTAATGAAGTGTGAATGTTGAAAGATGCATGCGGGATTATGTTGGTTTTGATAAAGATGAATGGGGAGGGGTATCATGTCATCCATCTGAGAACAAATTAATGATTTAATGTTCTCTATGATTCTGTGCAATAGAGTATACGGTGCATTCTTATAATCGGAATGGCTTATGCGCATTGGGTTTTATGGATGATCATTACCCTGTTCGAAGTGCATTTTCACTACTGAACCAGGTATCAGAGTTTCTGTTGTGAAAATATTACTTTGTAGCAAGTGTACATGTCTTGCAATGACAAGCTGGTGGTTGTATTTGTCAGGTCCTGGATGAATACCAAAAGACCTTTGGTGAATCGTGGAAAACTGTGCATGCTGACTCTTCGCAACCATGGCCCTATTTGAGTGAAGCTTTGTCAAAGTTTCAGGTTGATACTCCTGAATTGTTCTGATTTATTATTAGAATTTACAGTTGTAGAATTCATACTTCTATCATCTCAAAAAGTGTAATATGAAGTTTTACGAGATGATCCGAGGTTCTCTTCTTCTTCCTTCCTTTTCTGATATTCTGCGCATCTAATCTTCAGGACCCTGCTGAGGCTGACAAACTGTTGAAGATTCAGAGGGAATTGGACGAAACAAAAATCATCCTTGTAAGCAATTTGCTTATGCTTAGTTTTAGCTATTGTAGTATTTTGGCTGAGAGATTCAGTGGCATTCAATTATCAAAATTGTCTCTGCAATGAAAAACGAGAATAATTCTTTCAGTGCATCCACATAGCAAAAATGACGATTCCATTAAAATTTTAAAGTGAGTGTCGCATATTGAATATTGCTAATTGATTGTTTAAAGATGTAATTGCAGTTAAAAAGTAACACAATGTGTATTTAGTGTAACTATGTGGGACCCATATGTTAGGATTTAGAGGGAATATGAATCGAATGAGATTTTGACAGAGAAAAAAGAAATTGAATTAGAGAATGAATCGTAGAATTATTTTGGCTTCTAATGTAATATTTTCCCGTCATCATGAATTTTAAGTATAAAATGCCTGAAGTGCTTTTTTCCTACTCTTTTGGTTACATAGTTCTAGGTGGTTGTTCTAAATATAAGTGTCATGTAAGGCATAACTAAGATGCATGAGTTGCACTTATAACATTTTGCATATCAGGAATCAAACATTCCAAAATAATTGCTTCGCTACTCCCCCCACCCCCTTCTCTTACCTTGTTATCCTCTCTTTTAGCCTCTGGGACATGACTAGAATCTCCCACCATGATTTTCACCCTGATGGTTCTGCCCAAAAAGAGGGGATGTTTGTTTTGAATGGTTTGAATGTGGTGGCCGATTGGTTTTATGTTGTGTCAGAAGCAAATGAGATATATTATTCCCTTCTTGCTACTACAACTGGGATATAACAGAATTGTTGCAAGCTGAATTCATATCTGATAATTGACATTTCTCTGACATCGCATCACATGACATATATTCTGCTGGCTTACCTGTATATAGTTGGTTCTTTTGTGATCAGGAAACATGATTTTGAAGTACTTCTTATATTTCAGAATGGCTTTCTCTCAGTGAGTTACGAGATAAAGTAGTAGGTGGTCTCTTCTTAGGTTGCTAGAGAAAAAGGGTTGGAGGTTCCATGTGCATGGGCATATGTTTAAGTCAACGTGATTGTCTATTTCAACAGAAGTACTGGATTTTAAGCAATGGATGTTAGGGATAGCATCAACTGCTAGAGTTAATCACCCAACAAATCTACGATGCCTTTGGATAAATCATGTTGTTTATAGCAATACTATTTTCCTAAAGTGATCTGTTGCAGAGAATATTTGTTTTGCTTGAGTCAATTTAAGTTATCTAATGTTGATATATACCTTCTGCCTCACATATAACATGATATACAGGTCAACATTAGTGTGGTAATGGTAAATGGATGAGGAGTGTATTTTGCCTGAGTAGATATTTATAAAAAATTTAAAAGAAAAAAAAATGTTGGTACTAGGTGTGCTAGTTTCTGTGTTGATGTGTCAGTTTCATCTATATTTTCCTTGTTTTTGCTTTAGGGCTGATTCTGTTGTGTGTCTGATGCAGCATAAAACAATTGATAGTGTCCTGGCACGAGGAGAGAAGCTAGACAGTTTGGTTGAAAAGAGTTCAGATCTAAGTGCAGCTTCACAGGTGGGTGTTTACAGAATTAGTTCTAATGTATTCTCTAAAGAATGTAGGAAAGACTTATAAAACTTTCATTTAATAAGTAATCATGATCATCAAGGGCTAGAAAAGTTTCATTTAAGGAAAATGAATACTTTCAAACCTACTATTTTCTCACTTTCATTTTTCTTGTTGATCCAATTTCCTCTTACTGTTGATGGATTTAATTTATTTTTTCTTTTCAAAATAAAAAAGGGAATGAAAAGGAGAAACTAGCTGATGCTTCTGGGTATTTAATAATTCTCGCTACATCTATAGTATAGCTATTTTTTGAAAGTTTGTTGCTACGAATGGATGAAGGATCAAATTTGACAAATATATGAGTGCTCACATTAGGGTGTAGTCCTCACTTTATTTCTATTGTACTTCAATGATAAAAAAAATTTAACAAGGTTATGAGCATGTTCTGATGGACACAATGCCTATACCATGGTTGAATACATGCATTTGTTGATTACTCATGGATGAAGCACTTAGAGCAACAAATATACAAAATTCAAATATAAGTTGAAATTACCATACTTGTAATAGCCCTCTTCTCTCTCTCTCATAAATTGAAATTCAAAATGAGGTTTTGAGGGGGATATGGTGGCCAAACGCCTATTTTGTTGAATACATGCAAGTTCAACAATCTTAACAGATAAAACGTCCTGAGTGAGAACTCCATCCTCTGGCAGCTAGTTGATAGAAATTATGCTAGAAGGGAATATTCTTGCATGCAGGGTGTTCTTGCTGGAGTTGCATGAGTCTATGACCATTTTATAGGTCTATAGAAAATGAAAGGTTGAATGTTGTCTGGTTGTCACCTGTGATAGGTTCCCCCAATCACCCAACTCATGAACTTGGTGAGTCCGTATGGCTTATCCTACTACACTGATTTCTTTGTTATGTTGTTCTAAACTGTGATTGGATAATGCTTCTGTTATTGTTGAAATACTTAGAGATTGGTTTTTCTATCAGCTTTGAATTGATGAAATTCATAGGATTTCAGAATTTTCTATGGATTAGATTGGTGTGTGGATTGGTCTATTTTGCTTGATGAATGTCAACAGATTTTGCAATATTAGTTACATTTTAAATTTGCTCACCTCCAGAGATTATCATGTGTCTTGTTGTACAGATGTTTTATAAGCAGGCGAAGAAAACCAATCAATGCTGTACGATACTGTAAATCTTCTAAACTGAGAGTGAAGGCACCTGGCAATGGAATTTGTTTCAGTGTTAAGACATAATATGTCACGAAAGCATTGTTTATAGCATTTGTGAAATTGAATCCTTTCTGGTACTACCCCTTTGTATCGTGGATTAATTAGAACTGAGGAAGAAAGGAATTGGGAGTCATGTTTGCTTATAGGTTATGTTTGTCTTATTTGCAGTATACTACACATATTTAATACTCTTTTTTTATTATTATTTGTTATTCGTAACTGTCTTTGGATGTGATACTTGAATTATCCTCCTATTGTCTAATTTTGAAGTTTGCAATTTCTGTAAGACGAAGTTTGAACTTGGGTCGCATGATTGCGTTCTCTTGGAGTTCTTTGTCTGCAAATCTAAGAGGACCAGAAAGCCTCTTCATCTGCTCCTGCCTACATTGTTTAGTTTTACATTTGCACAGATGAGTAGACCAAAAGACGGACGTCGTTCTAGTTTTGGCTTGAAAATTTTGTCATGTGCCGAAAAATGAGCGAAGAGTGGGACTGAAGTGAGTTTTCCTCTGCGGCTTCTGCAGCAAACAAGAAGCTACCTATAATAATCAAACCGTCTAAGAAAGTACCTGATCGGGTTTGCTGGCTGGTCACAATTTATTGTGTTGACTCCCGTGTTATCCGTTGGAAAAATCATCAATTTTTTTAAAAAAAAATACAATTAAATAGTAAAAATAATTTAAACACTCTAGGTATATTTTGTTACAATTAAAATAAAATTAAAGTTTTAAATAGTTTTAAAATTTAATTTAAAACTGTTTATATTATGGATAAATTGTCAATTTAAATAAAATAGTGAAAATAATTTAAATACTCAAACTATCATTTTTATAACTAAATAAAATTAAATCTTAATAAAATTTTAATATTTTTAAATTTAATTTAAATATTTGATGTAAATAAAGGGATTAAGAAGTAAATTTTTTTATAATGTTAATAGAAAATTTTATTTTAATTTTAACAAGTTAAAGATAAAAAAAATTTCATAAATTAAATAAGTTAAAATCTTGGTAAAGCTCAATCTCCCTTGGCTGGATTGTATCACTTCTGATCTATTATAATCCTATGATGTCACCATTTGTGTTCAAATTTCAATCTTACTAAAATCTATTCCAAAAGGGTTAATCATTTCATTTAATTACTTTCTTTGTCCAAAATTGAATATTCACATTTATCTTACTCTAAAAATTAATAATAAATTTAACTTTAATAAAATTACCTTATTATTCTTATTATTATTGGTGAAATATAATCTCTTAAATTAAGAAAATTGATAATAAAATATTATGTAAAATTTTATCTCCATTATATTTCTTTTTTAAAGTGTCACAATCCAAATATTCAATTTTTAATTATAGTACATACTTTTACAATTATAAGATTGTTATTAATGAATAATTTAGATGAGTTTTTGACTATTCATTAGATATTAAATGAATATTAGAAGAATTAATATTTATACATTAGTTATTAATTAAGATAACTTAATAATTTAATTGTTTAATTATCATTTTCAAACTTAATCTTTATATCACTACAAGTAAATAATTAATTGAAATGATACGAATAATATTTTATTTTAATAAAATTGACAATTCAATTCCAAATCTCTAAAATGAAATGTTAATATTCAATTAGAAAAGGAGATAGTATTACCTTCCAAGTTCCAATTAAATAGTAATGGTATTGCCAAAAGGAATTGTTCAATTTTCCTCACAGAAAAGAAATATGTGATGAAGATCGTCCAAAACATTATCTTAATCGTAGACGATACACCATGCAGATAGCGATCGCACATTGATCTGGAGAACTATATTAAGACGCTTGGTTCCTGCCGGACCCATGACATGAAAGGGGCACAAGGAAGACATGGCTGTTACTCAACAAACTGCAAATGTCTAATTTCAATGGGCTCTAACAAAATCAGTGGGCACCAACCAAAACTGGACCAAAGAGAATTTCTTTTTCAGTTTCAACCTTACTGATTAAGTAATAGACATTGACAAAGAGTGGCCATATTATTGGATAGACTCAAGAAACTTCACTGCAAAGAGAAGACAATAATTCAAAAGCAAAAAAGGTTCAACAAATGTATTAACTCAAACCATTTTCATACTATACAAGATCTAGGAAAGAACAGAAGAGCCTCAACCATTAGTACATAACACATTTCACAGGATCTCAACCATTAGTTTCTGTTCTTGATAGAATCACACTGGTGCATCATATTTCAGTACTCTCCTACATTCCCAGTAGAGATTTGATCCACCAAATTCCTTTATCCTTTGGAAATCTTCTGAAGGCGGAGCATCTGTTTGTGGTGTCTTGTGGAGCTTGCTAACATCATAACCTTCTTCTTTAGCCTTTTCTACGAACTGGTTGTAGATTTCTTCATCCAGGTGAGGTGACCTGCTTAGTATCTGAGTACCAACCACATATCAGTTCAGAAAGAGAGCATCAGAAACAAGATAATCACAATACAAGAATGTTCTTATATCACTTTATGTCACTAATCTACCCTGCATTTAGTATCTTCCGTACATTCAAGGAAGTGAGTACAAAGAAAAAACATTTTTGTCCAGAAACGAAACACCACTTGTTTATATCATCAGTCGTGCATATCAAATCACCATGTATAACAGGGGGAAAAAATTATCAAATCTGTTGCAATTTGTTTCATGGTAATAACCTTTTAAAATTGGCCGTGAGATATCCATATTGAATCATGCTCATAAAAATGAGATATCCATATTGAATCATTGCTCATGAAAATTGGTAACATGTGTAATATAATCACTCCCATCCAATGGACTGACTGAGAAACAAAATCTTTTCAATTCTAAATCTAATGAGTAAATTTTTATTAGAAATTGCAACAGTACACAAGGGTAAAGTTCAAAACTTTGCTATCTCTTCATTTCAAACTCTTTTTAAACTTTTGCATGCAAATTAAAAATTAAAACCAATGCTTTTTTTTAAGTCTAATTACCTAAATATCTAAATTAAAAACCGGTTTGCCCACATCGAAAAACTTATTTGCTTTATATAAAGGAGCTCAAATTAATGTTGGTTCACTTTTGACATTCTCAGAAGAATGTTCCAATTTCCGGTTTTGTTCCCCCCCCCCCCTTTTAATCTCTAAGATAGTTCTCTATCCACATAATTGGGTTTCATAATAAAATTCAAGAAAAATCAAACCCCTATACAAATTGGTCCTTTCAAATAAATTCTAATATCAAGAAATCAAACAGAAACTTAATTCATTTTTCTATACCAAATGCTCCCAAAACTGCATATAGTAGTTACATATACCTCTCAAACATGTAATACAGGGGAAAACAGCTGCAACACATTATCAAAACTTCATAATTGAGGTTACAGAAAGAAACAAATATTCATAGCAAAGAAGAAAAATTGGTAGAAAAGGCATACAGAAGGGATCCAAGACATACCCATAGATACGTCCTTGAGGGCTGTCCAATCAATGCATATTGATAATCATTATCAATATATAAAACCCAATAGTCCCCAGTAATGGGAATGATAGGCAAGAAAGGAGGGACATAAAACTTGACTTTAAGCTTGGCTTCATCGCTGTTAGGATCAGCCTTATAAGCAGTACCTTCAATGAAACCCCTTTTTCCATCAGTCCAAGTCTCATTCAGAACATGCACCGTCCCATCTGGGTTCAGAGTGTACGTGGCCCTGGTGTTGGTACCACTTTTGGGTTGAAATCTTGAGGGAAATGAAGCAATTTCGTACCATCTTCCCATGTACCTCTCCACGTCCAGACCCTTTACAACTTCCATCTCTTTGTTGGCCGCCATTAATGTATCAGATTGAGAAAATTATGGATATTTATTGGTTGGGTTTTTTGTATAGTGATAATCTAGCAGGGAAATAAGCTAAGAGGCAGTTATATATATAGAAAGAGATATGGAGGACGTGGATGAATTAGGGCCTCAAAACTCAAAAGCGTGTAGAGGGAGCTATCGCGGTAATTTCCATGATTTTCATGGGTCTTTCTAGAATTATCTTCAGTGAAAAGGACGAAGATTTCTTTTGATGCAAGTTTTTTACCTTCGAGGTAATTGTGCCTAAGTTTGTTTACCTCAAGCCAGTATGTTATAAAGAATATTATCGATTTTTTGCCTGAAATATTTTTTAGTTTTTGTTATGGACTTTTATTTTTTATTGCAATTTTTAAAATTTTTATATTATTTTAAATTTTTAGTTATGAATCCTTATATCTTATTTCAACTTTTAGAGTTTAGTACTATTTTTAATTTTTAATTATGAATCTTCTGATTAATAAAACTTCTTTTCAGTTAAAATAGCATTCATCATAAATCTTTGTAGATATTTTTTCCGTTAAAAAAACTCACATCGATTTGACTTCTTCAATATTTTCTTCTTCTTTTTCTTCACTACTTCTAAATTCAACCTTTTTTTGATAATATTTGTTTTATGTATGTGAGAGCTAATCTTGATCAAATCTAAGTTTAGTCCAAATTATACAAAAAATAAAATAATTATATTACTAACAACTTATGTAAAATTGATAATAAATGAACTCAAAGCAAGTTAAAATGCTCGAATATAATGCTCACAAAATAAAATAATGTTTATTAACAAATGTGAAAAGAACCTAAGTGAAATATAAATATTGTTTGCTTATTAACTTAATAAAAACTAATAAAATAATATCATAACTTTCAAAGAACATAAGCATTATTTAAAACTAAGCTAGAATAAAATAGCAAAAATTTTGGATGGAGCCTTGGAGGAAGCTCATATGTTCTTAAAAATAGTAAAAACAATTTGGATATTCCAAAAATAGAAATGTGAATAATTGATGGAGGAAGTAATACAATTTTGATTTTGAAAATTGGCTCAATTTGTCTCTATCATTTGAACGATTATGTAATGTTGTATCTATTCTTTTTTGTCTTCTTTTGTAATCCCTATTATTTAACACATTTGTCCAATGTAATCCTTCTGTTTAGAATGTGATGGAACCATTTTTTTTAGAAAAAAAATATGGAAATGGATCATATTGGAAAGATTAAGGACTAAAAAAATTGATAAAAATATGAAAGAAAATGGATAAAAGATCAAAAATAATGACTAAAACGAGAAATTATCTTAAATAAATCATCCTTTGTAATTTTTTTTTATTTAATACAAATATAAATTACCAATTATCCCTATTTACTAATATTGTTAGTAATGAGATTTACTATGATAAGGAAAAAAATTTCTTAAATTGAGAATATTATTTTTATACTTTTAAAAATATGTTATTTTAAAGAATTTTAAGTAAACACGAAAAGTAAGTTTAATTATTACCTTTTTTTATCAATTAGTCAATAATACATGAAAAACTATCTCAATTATTATAATAAAACTAATAATCTATCATAAAATAAAGTCAATCATAATTTACATTGGAACAAATTTTTTGTTTTTTCATGAATATTATATTTAAATTCAATTAACTGAAATCGCTCAAATTACTTGTACTAATTGTTCATTTATCCATTCACAATATTTTTCATTTTTTTTTTTTTTACTTATTGTCAAATTATATATGAATTTTTGTAACAATAATTTAACAAATCAACATCTCAAAATAATAAAATGAATAAGAAAATAAGTTGAGAATAATTTCCGTTTTACTCTCTATTCTTTGAACTTTTATCCATTTTTGTTCTTATTTTTTATTTTTTTGTTTCAGTTCATAATCTTTCAAACATTGCCTAATGTGATCCATTTCCATATTTGCCCTTAAACAATGATTCCGTCACATTTTTGACAAAAGGGTCACATTGAGAAAATATGTCAAATAATAAGGACTAAAAAAGATGATAAAAAATAATCAAAACTATGGGTAACCGTTTAAAAGATAGGAACAAATTGGAGCAATTTTCCTTTTGATTTAGATCAAGACCTTTGCTTGATGTCATTTATGTCATTATCAAACCAAGTGGCAAGAAGTGATAGAAATGAGAAAGAAATTGATTGACAGAGAACCTGGCATAAGAAAGTTGTTTTTCCTTAATTTTAAACTTTTATATTTAATTCATTTTAATGCATTCGATAAAGTAAAAAGAATCATTAAAATAGGAAAAGTAGTACATCTTTTATGAATTTTATTCCCAACTGGTAATAATTTGAATTCATCTATTTCATCGTTATTTATTTGAACTACTTGAGAATGCTTATATTTTTGTTAATATTCATAATATTTAAGAATTAAGAAGTGTGGTTTTTTTCCAATAATTATTTTTTATATAATATTTTATTTTGTATACATTTAAGCAAATTAAAACATAATTATTACAAACCTAATATTTATAAGAGTACTTAGATATTTTAGTAATAAATTGAATATCTTTTTTATTCATTTATGTAAAATAAATATATGAATAAAACTCTTAAAAATGTTCATGACAACATTCCTAATCTTTCCAAATGCAGGATAAGTAAAGTGTCTAAATTCATTTTCCCCATAATCATATTCCAAGGAATTATGTTCCTTAATAACTTTTACTTTCTTACCAACTAAACAAGCTCAAAAAGTTTTTTTTTTTTTAAAGAAGTATCTATAGAAATTAGAGAGGTATTGTTGGTATGTAATAATTAGGTTAAGTAATACTTGTGTTGTATTTTCCAATTTAGAATAATGTTACAAAATTTATGAGAAATCAATTATGCAAATTTGGGATATAAAACAGATACTATAAAATGTTTTTATTTATTTATAAATAAGAGTGTTAATCTAATGCATAATTGTTGTATTCAATTAGAGGTGAGCGTGAGCTTAACTTTAGAGTCCGAGCTCGAAAATATTATAAGGGCTCAAGCTTAACTTAAACTTGGCTTGTTAATTTTTAATGAGTTCGAGTTACATTCGAGCTCAAGTAAAAGTTAATTTTCAAGTTTAAGTTGAGAGACGACAACATTGGACACGACATGATTATAGCGGTTTAATGATGTGGATTTACGGTTGACCCGTTCAAGTTGGCGGATTGACTTGCCAACTTATTTATTCTTTTATATTGGGCAAGTTAAACATGTAATTGTAGTAGTTAAATAGGTATTTTAAGCGAGTTAAACTTAGACATGTATCGAATGACGTGTTAACCGTTACTTATTTTATTTTTGTGTTGGATTGTTTCGAGTTGACACATTTATTAATCGTATCGTGTTCAAGTTAACGTGCCACGTGTAATTACCTTACATCAACTCAACACAATACAATAGTCAGTCATCTTTAACCTCAAACTTATAAAAAAATCAATTTAAAAATGATAAAGTAAAAATAAAATAAAAGATAAACAATATAGTTTGGCTCACTTGCTTGACAAGCGAACACGTCAATTATATCTAAGCTTGACTTCAAGTCAATTTTTTATCGAATTAATTTGAGGTCAACTGGAGTCCATCATTAATGGAATGGCTCAATTCGTTTATATTCATATATAATAATTGTAATGTGATAAATCAAAATTTAAAATATAAAATATTTTGTTATGGCGTTGTTAGCATAAGAAGACTTATATTTTTCTTATTCATTTTAAAGTTTAAATGGCAGAAATAGATCAAATAAAAATTTACGGATAAAATAATTTTGGAAAAATTTTGAATGAGAATATATCAAGTACTTAATTTTAAGATCCAAAATAATACTTGAAAAAGGATCAAGGACTCAAATACTAATTATCCTATTATATAACTCGTTATTTCAAACCATCTAAAATTGTCAAAAATATATGGCTGATTAGCTGTATAGTATTATGTGAAATCAAATTGAAAATATATATCTATACATCTTCTTTTTTCCTTTTTTTTTCCTTGTTTATTTTAAATATATCTACACACCTTCTACCTAGATAAAAAATAAATATTCATTCTTTACGTTAAAAATGTGAGCATTTAATTTTTGAATAAAGTGTAAATTTCCATCACAATATTTCAATGCAGTATAAACCAGCTATTATTACGAGAATGTGTGGGACACATTATAAGTTGTCTCATTGTCTCATATTTCTCTAGAGACTCTTCCCCTTTTCTTCCCTCGTAGAGTTTCTAATTCTGAACCTCAAAGGAAATTTTGTTTTTCTCCCTTCTGAGGTGGTCCAAGGTAGTCATTCTTGTACCTTTCTTCATTGTATTTTGTGTTTGTTTTGATCATTTTGTGATTTTTTTGTATTGGAAATGTATCGTACATTTTGTGTTTGTATGAATTTTTTATGACTTGAAAATGAATTATATTGCAAGCATAAATGTAGAAGATATTGACTATGTATGATCATGTTTACAACACATCAGATTCTTCCTTGAAATCTTTCTCTTATAATTTATCTTTCATTCCCAATTGTTACGTTATAAAAGTGTTTAATGTTTGATAAGGCATAACTTAAATGGAGGAGTTTCTTCTCATCTAGAACTGTGAAAATCTGAAAGATAACTGTTATTAAACCAAAAAGAAATTTCCAAGATAAGCCTTGATTCCCCGTTCAAAAAAAAAAAAAAAAAAGAAAGAAAAAGCCTTATTCCCCTAATATTTTACATTTGAAGATGAAAATAGGATACCAACCATGTCTGAAACTCCCTAGTGAAGATAAGAATTTGGAGGAAAAAACATGCAAAGAAACTGAAACTTCATGACAAGAAAGGTATATCAAAACCTAGAAATCACCTTCATTTTTCAAGAACCATTGGATGTATTATTGTTTTCTGGTAAAAATGTATGTGTCTGATGTTTTCCTATGTTTTCCAAAGACAGGATTGGAAGAAAATGTTCAAGCAACTGCTTTTGTCAATCTTGTTGATCCATGTCACTCTAGCAGCTGGGAAGGGCAGTGGGAAGAATCATGGACCTCCTGTCAAGAAATGGCTAACACTGAGTGGTACCATAAACATAATTTTCTTCCTGTTTTTTACTTCCTAATCAGACAATATCTTAAGATCCCAATTCTATTTTAATACAGCAATGAAAGAATTTTCATTATATGTTAAGATGAAATAAGTTTATGGTCAGTTTTACATACCTTTTCAATTTTCTTTTGCAGGTGTTGAACCTATGGTTGTAGCCCGAGGTGGGTTCTCCGGTATCGCTCCAGAATCCAGCCAGGGTGCTTTAGCTTTGGCACAGCAGTCTAGCTTAAGTTCGACTATTATGCTCTGTGATATACAGTTCACAAAGGATGGAGAAGGCTTTTGTCTGTATGATATAAACCTTGCAAACTCAACAACTATCAATACTGTGTTTCCAGATCAACAAAAAAGCTACCAAATAGATGGAAAGGATGCAAAGGGCTGGTTTGGATTTGATTATAACGCAAAAGATCTATTTGAAAATGTTTTCTGTAAGTAATGGAACAATTCCACCCTTCTTATTCAGAGGGCAAATCTTTATTGTACATGCATTTGATCTTTCCTTCTCTTGCAGTGGTGCAGAGTATATTTTCTCGTACAAATCTTTTCGATTATCAATATCCTATAGGGACACCTTTTGATATTAAGGACATGCAAAGTGCCCCAAGACTGTGGATAAATGTTCAGGTCTCCTTTCTTCTTATCTTACAATTTTTCCTAGTAATGAAATGCAAAAATCATGGCCACAGCAACCAGTAACTAGAAGAATTCTTGTCAACTATAAAAGAAGGATTTTCTTTCTCTGTCAATAATATAAGTGTTTCTTGCTGTTGTCCTAATTATCTGCTGCAGCATCCTACGTTGTATGATCAAAGGAAAATCAGTCCTCTACGTTACCTCGAGGATACCATGCAAGACTTAAAACCAGCATACATATCATCCCCTGAGATTGGTTTCTTGAAGAGCTTAGGGGGAAAGGTTAATAAGGCCACAACAAAGCTAGTTTTCAAGTTTATGGGGAAAGATGATGTTGAGCCAACGACAAAAGAGAAATATGGTTCACTGTTACAGAAACTACCCATGATCAAGACATTTGTTTCAGGAATTATTGTCCCAAAAGAATTCATATGGCCTGTGGATGATGCTAGGATTTTGCAGCCAGCTACCAGTCTAGTATCTGATGCCCATAAAGCCGGTTTGGAAGTATTTGCTTCTGGTTTTGCAAATGATAACTACATAAGCTACAACTATAGCTATGATCCAATCAAGGAGTACCTGCAGCATATAGACAATTCTCAATTTTCGGTTGATGGGGTGATCACAGATTTCCCTGCCACTGCATCAGAGGCCATTGGTATATCATAACTGTCTCTCTTCTCCATTTCCTATGATGCACTTCTCAATATATCAATTAAGAATCTTGTGTAACTCTAAAATTCATTAACTAGCTAAAATCCACAAATCAATCATAATTCCTTTTCTGCATGCTTAGCCCAGTTATGATCTCACACTCCTCTTTCTGATCGCAGAATGCTTAGCCCAGAACCAAAAACCTACAAGGATATCCAAAAGTAAGAAATTCATTTTATTCAACATCTTTATATGATATTTTTATGAATCAGTCCTACTAATTGTTAACCCTTTTGCTTTGATAAAAGCTTTGGTTATATCTCATGATGGGGCAAGTGGAGAATACCCTGGGTCAAGCGATCTTGCCTACCAGAAAGCCATAGATGATGGTGTTGATATAATTGATTGTAGCGTTCAGATGTCGAAAGACGGAGTTCCCTTCTGCTCGCCTAATGCTGATCTTACCGGAACAACCACTGCAACAACCCTTTTTCTGAGTCGATCCTCAAACGTCCCGGAAATCAAAGACAAAGAAGGAATTTATTCCTTTGATCTGACATGGAGCGAAATTCAAACACTAACGCGTAAGCTTTAGATAAAGAGAGAATTCATGTTCTAATCATATATTACAATCTTCTGAATGCTCTTTTCTCTAATTGCAGCCCAATTATTAAGTCCTTACGATGCCCCTCTCAACCGAAATCCTGCAAACAAGAACAAGGGGAAGCTTGTAACTCTGTCTGAATTCTTGGAGCTTGCCAAGCAAAGGGCAGTTTCTGGAGTTTTAATTAGCATAGAGGTAAGATCCGTTATCCTTATCCATTAACAATCTTCCTATCTTGAATAACAATGAGTCAGTTGTTTCATATTATTCATTGAAACTTTTTACCTATAGCGTTTTGTTGTGCTGTGAGAGTATTAATACCTACTCACTCTTCTGCCAGAATGCACCCTACCTAGCTTCAAATCAGGGTTTGGACATAGTTGATGCTGTCGTCACCACTTTGAACAATGCAACATTTGATAAGCAATCCACTCAGAAAGTTTTGATACAGTCAGATGACAGTTCGGTCCTTTTGAAGTTCAAGGATTTCAAGAACTATCAAAGAGTGTTGAACATAATTAAGGAATTCAATGGTGCAACCAAGCCAGTCGCAGATGAAGTTAAGAATTATGCTGATGCCATTAGTGTTTCAGAAATACCATTGTGCTAGATTATCCAGCTCCTGTCTACATGTCCCTGAATTACAGCAATCTTGTTGAAGTTATGCATGCTGCTAACGTCTCAGTATATGTTGGAGTACTCAGAAATGAGTTCCAAAACTTCCTTTTTGATTATTATGCAGATCCCTATGTGGAACTTGCCACTTTTACTCAGAGAGGAGTAGATGGTGTAATAACTGATTTTCCTGCTACTGCACTTGCATACATGAGTAAGTATCTTATTCTCAAAAGCTTACCAAAAAACTGTACCAATCTCTTAATTCATCTAGAAAGCTGTCAGCATAACCTAAGGTAACCCTTTATTTCCCTCCCACCCCACACACACCTCTTGACTTAGAAATTATGCCTTGGATATCCTTTTCTATTAAGGCAACCATGAGGACCAAAAAAAAATTTGGTCACCATTAAAATCAAATGAAATACAAAAATGGTAGAACTGCTTAAGAAGATTTCATCGTTACCTGTACTGATGCAAGAAGAAACTAGACATTGTTTCTTTAAAAATCTAGTGCAGAATATTTGTTGACTTAAAAACATTGGCTAACATGCATTGATCTTTGCTCAAAAGTAAGTAAAAGTTTATGACTATCTAGGGATTATTTCAGCACTAAACTAACGGGCTTGTAGAAAGTACAAACAGAAAAGAAAAAAAAAATAGTGAAGAGCATATCTGAAGGACAGCAAGGGACAAACTCAATATTCATGGAACTGCATAAAAATGAATAATTTGAGAATTCATGGATGAAACTGTCAAGATTTTCTATTTCGTATTAGATTCTATAAAGAACTGACTTGTCTTACTGATTATTATGAAGTAACTTGTTAATCTTTACTGCTGCAGATACCCCATGTGCTAATCCAAAAGCCAACCTTCCATATACAATACTACCAATCATGCCAGGGGACATGTTTACAAATGGAGTTGCTGCGAAACCTCCTGAAGCAGCACCTGTTGTTCCTCCAATTGAAACTAAAGATGTTGTTGATCCTCCATTGCCCCCTGTAGCCAAAATCACTGATTCTGCAGCAAACAACACATCCACTCCTGCTAACGAGTCCGCACCTGCACCAAAACTTCAAAAAGTATAAAATTAGTTGCAGTGTAGGTCTCAACATTGCAGCCACCATTGCAGCCATGGTAGGAGCACTTAGTATTCTCTGTGTTCATTGAAGCATGTCTCTGTCTATTTGACATGGAAATGTAACTTCAATTTTGTCTAAGCAGACTAGATTATGTGATATAAATTTCTCTGACTCTTTCTATACATGTAGTTATATGTGCACGTAGTGTATTTACAATAGATCTATAGCTCAATATACCTAGATTCACATTCAGGAAGTATTTACTCTTTGTTAACAACCTCTTGCTAAGTTGCACTGCCGCAGAAAACAAGTAGCAACTCTTCTTGTTTGACTTGCAAGAACATCGAAATTCATTCATAACACCACTTTGCATCACTAATGCTGCTGAATCATGGTTTAAAAAGATAGGTACAAGATTTTTTGAATAAGTGTGGTGACAGATTAAAGAGTTGCCCAGTGCTGGACATACGTATTCGATGGGATGGGATCAATTCATCAGGTCTGGTCCTATTTCCAGCTTGATGCCATTTAAGCAAGGATCAGCAGATAGAGCCACACAGGCTTGTTTTCTTTTTAAAAATAAACAAAATGCTATAGGTTCAGTGCCAAAATTTCATTAACGTGTGGTGGGAAAGATTTATCACAGCATCTCATTGGTTTACCTTTCTCTTCAAACTCAAAAACTAATTGAAGAAGAGTACTGAATGTATCATTGTGAGGGGAGTGTGGTCCTTTTCACTATTAATATTTTTTCCTCAAAGAAAGGCAGAACCTCAGGCCCTCGATAAATCTTTTAAATGATAATCATAAGCCTTAGTGTCTTCTTCATTATTTGTTCTTTTAAATTACTTAATTCCCGTACTCCAAGAATGTAGTAATAGCTATGAAGTGAGATATTTTAGCATCATTTGTCTTTTAAATTTACTTTCTGCATTGAACAATTCTTCAGGGCGGCCTTTCCCTCTGTTCTAACCATTACAACCTGATTCCAAATTTTCAGATCTAAGACGATAAATAAACAGAGGCTCAGATTCCAAACAAGAAAAAGAACAAAAATGCCAAACCACCATGGCTGCAAGCAACAGTTTGCCATGCGATAATGAGAACCACAAATCCCCATTTTGACAGACCCTCTGAGCTGCCCCGCCAAGTTATAGTTCAGCACAATGTTTGCAATTTCCTTGATTGAAAATCATAAACAATCATCACAGCCACAAGATTCTCAGGATGGCACTGCGTGTATATACGTAAGAGAGAGAGAGAGAGACCACGTGGAAAGATGCGAGAGCAAAAGATGGATGGATTAAATCCAAAGATAAGGGACTAAAAAGGCGAATATTCCAAGGGCGGTTGATTCATCAGAGAAGAACCATTCTGGTTGAGATCATCGGCGGCGATAGAGGCAAAGAGGGGCAACCGTCCTCACAACACCCAACCTCTCCGCCGTCTACCACCGCCTCAGTCTTAAACTAATGAGATTCTGTTTGGCTTTTTTGCTTTTGAAACGATTATATTTATAGTTATTGATTTGGGCC